>VWZX01004688.1:0-23616 GCA_013399015.1 Galbula dea
CCTTTCCAGGGATGGAGGTGAGGCTGACCGCTCTAGTGTTACCCAGCTCTTCCTTCTTGACCTATCTGAAGAGTGGAGTGACATTTGCCTTCCTCCAATCTCCAGGCACCTCTCCTGTTCCCCAGGACTTACCGAAGATAATGGAGAGTGGCCTGGCCATGACTTCTGCCAGCTCCCTAAACACCTGCAGGTGCATCCCATCAGGACCCATGGATTTATGGATGTCCAGATGGCTTAGCTGCTCCCTAACCCAGTCCTCCTCAACTAAGGAAAACTCCTCCAGTATCCTAACATCATGTGGGGACTCAGGGGTCTGAGGCTCCTGAGCACAATCTCTAAGAGTATAGACAGAGACAAAGAAGGCATTCAGTAACTCCACCTTCTTTGTATCATCTGTCACCAAGGCACCCACCTCATTCAGCAGGGGGCCTACATTGCCGCTAGTGTTAGTTTTTTGGGCAAAGCATTTGAAGAAGCCCTTTCTATTGTCCTTGAACTCCTTTGCAAGGTTTGATTCCAGAGAGGCCTTAGCTTTCCTAGTTGCCTCCCTACAACCTCTGACAACAGTCTTGTACTCTTCCCATGTAGTCAGCCCCTCCTTCCATGACCTGTAGAATCTCTTCTTCCACTTGAGTTTGCCCAGCAGTTCCCTACTTAGTGTCTCCTGGCTCCCTTCATCGATTTTCTATGTGTTGGGATGCTCTGATCTTGAGCTTGGAAGAAGTGGTCCTTGAATGTTAACCAACTCTCTTGAGCCCCTTTATCATCTACTACCCTCTCCCATAAGATTTCCCCTAGCAATTTCTTGAAAAGATCAAAGTTGGCCCTACTGAAGTCTAGGGTTGTGATCCAACTAGGTATTCTGTTCCTACCACGCAAGAGCCTGAACCCTACCATCTCATGATCACTACAGCCATTAAAGTAGTGCATAAATGTTATAGTAGGAAATTTTGGTCATTAAAGAGCTCCTGTTGGTAAAATATATTAAAAATCAAACCAAACCAACCAAACAGAAAAGCCTCACCAAAACAAAAAACCTAGATGTTATAGATAGGTAAACTTCTGGAAGAATGTTCAACATATGCAGGAAAGTGTATTTCCTCTGCTATGGAAAACACTGTTCTTCACTCCATGGGATCAGAAGGGAAAAAGACTAGAGAATAGCCCAGCTAGCTCTAAGACAGGAACATTGTCTATGAGATACTTAGCTGGATTAGTAATGAGTGAAAGTTGCCGTGTACTGTGCCAACTCCATTAAAAATTTGGGTGGTTTTCAGTCAGTCGTAGCACTTCCTCATGAGACAGTCACGGGAGCAGCATACATGGAGCAAGAGGTCAGGACCAGTACAAAACCACCAAGTGCAGCATGGAAGGAACTTACTGCTTCAAGAAGTGACTGGTCACAGCCACAGGTGAAAAACACCAGAGAAATGACCAGTTATTCTGACACTGGTTTAGTGTCTGAAGGCTCAAGGAGAGCCTACCTTATACCTCCTGATTTGAAAGTGAAGGCTGAAGAACAAGAGTGTGTGTAGAAGATCATTCCAATCTGCCTTTGAAAAAGTCAGTTTCAGTTCCCTTGCAAACCCTTTTGTTATGCATAATATGGAGAGTGAGGCTGAACACAGGGTTGGATGTTCTTTCCCCCTGTTTCACATGAGGCAAACAGTTCTAAAGGTTTCACGGTTTTTTTTCCAGTACCTAAGGGAGAGAAGGGTCCTTTCTTCCTGTTTTTATGCAGCTCTTTGCAGCACAAATTTCAGTCTTGTTTTATGTGACTTTCAGAGGTGCTCTGATTGTCTTTCCATGACAAGAGTTAGGTATGTGTCAGAGGGACAGTAAGCAGGAGAAAGGGAGAGGGAAAACCAATAACTTTAACCATTATTGTTGAAATAGTACTATTGCCCAAGGCCCCCCTTGAATCGTGATATTTTAAATAATAATACACTTTGGATATTTTTGTTCCATTCTTTTTCCTGTCTTTTGACCCAGCAGCTACATCAGTATCACATTTTCCAGCTTTTCCTTGCCACAGTGTGGGTAAGAAATAACAAAGAATCACAGAATGTTAGGAGATGGAAGGGACCTCGAAAGAGCACCTAGTCCAAACCCCCTGCCACAGCAGGATTCCCTAGATCAGGTCACACAGAAGCATGTCTAGACATGTTTGGAATCTCTGCAGAGAAGGAGACTCCCCAGCCTCTCTGGGCAGTCTGTGCCAGGGCTCTGGCACCTCAACTGGGAAAACTTTTTTTCTTGTATTCACACGGAACCTCCTATGCTTCGGCTTACAGCCATTGCCCCTTGTCCTGTCACTGGGCTTCACTGAGAAGAGCCTGACCCCATCCTCCTGACACCCACCCTTCACATATTCATTGTTAGTTAAATGGTACTTGACAGATTCGTATTTTTTGAGGTAAGAAATACAGAAAACTGCCAAAGTTTGATAGTTGGATGCTGAAAACAAGTCAGCTGTGCAAAGTATATGCAGATTATAAAGACATGGTAAATTAAAAGCTCTCAAAACCTATGTGTGTGATGTATGATTATGAGTAGTATGTGCAATTAATACAACAGACCAAGGGCAAACAAACAAACAAAAAGAACAGGAAGAGGAATGTGTTACAATTAAGTATTGCAGACTGTCCCATGATGGCAGAGGTGCAGCTGTAAGGGTCTCCAAGTAGATCATTTTGTACACTGGCAAACTAATTAGCTACTTAGACATTTTTATCAAAAGCAGGTTAAATACAAAAAAGGGAAAAACCTAAAAATGTAGATAAATTGTTGACTTTAAGAACGTATTTTAAACCTAATCCTTGACTAATGAGACCTGGTATGGCCACTTTAGATGTGTTTTACTTCTCACTCCCTGCATCTGCTACTGTACTACATGTAGCAGTAAATGAAATCCTGTGTGCTGCCATAGTTGTGAAATCCTGGCAGCAGTCAGCCTGGCAGCAGGATCTCTGCTTGGCATAAGCTAGCAGTGCTGTTTCCTGCCCACACGGTCAGTACACATTCCTTTCTTAGGACTTGTGAGAGCTTTGAAGCTTTCTCAATCCCCAGTTTCACAGCACCCAGCGTGGTTGGTGTAGCTCTTAGGGGGTCTGTATTTCAACACCCTCACACACACACGCCCCTATCTACACCCATATGGGTGAACACAGCACCAGCTGACTGACCTGGAGATGTGGCCAGCAGCTGGGCTTAGCAGGCAAGCGAGTTGTGTCAGGCACCACGCCTGAGACCTTCACACCACTTCAGCTGTAGGCAGCTGTTGCACAGCCTGTTGCCAACACCAGCTGTGTGTAACACCCACGAAAGCATCTTTCGCCTCCGTCACGTGGAACTTGCAGTTTGGCAACAGGCTGGAGCAACAGGCACTCATGGAAAGGAAAATCTGCTTTGCATTTGGGGCCGGGGCCGGGGCCTGACGTCAGCCGGCGCAGGAAGCAGTGAGGAGCGTGGTCTGACCCTGCCAAGAAACACTCGACTATGTCGCTTGGCTTTTCCTCAGCAAAGAGGAGCAGGGCTGGGGTGGGGACAGGCTGTCAAGGCCAGCCCCTTTGAGAAGAGGAAGCCTTGGGAGAAAGTCAGCCCTCCACAGTGCAGGGGAGGCACTGGTGAGCGTCACTGTTTGCAGCTACAGTCCTTGCCCTATGCACCATGCGTAGACACTGCTGATGGCCACAGCGGGGACAAAGGACTCTCTAGAGAGGGACTGCGAAGCCATGACCCTGCAGCAGCCCCCCCTACCCCTTAAAGGGGGCTCCCCCTCGGCTCTCTACATTCACAGCATGCCTGCATGGGTGCTGGAGGACTTCTGCCAGAAGATGGACTGCTTGAGTGACTACGACTGGATGCGATTCGGTGAGAGGGAACAGCGGGGCGGGTGGGCTGGTGGCGGCACTGACGGGGAGGTGATGGCAGCACACGGAGTGGCAGCGCTTTTGGGACGTGTGGTGGAAGGTCGTGAGGTTTGACGAGGTGTGTGGCCATCCCTACGCAGGGCCTCTGGCCGAGCTATTCCCCTGTGCTCCGATGAGCAGCACATCCTGTACACGGAGTTCCCGTGCACCAAGCTGTTTTGGGGATCAAGCGAAACCTCTGATAAATAGGTAGAATTCCAGACTTCCGTGTTCCATTTGCTTCTCCCGGGCAGCCAGGCTCCCTCCCGTCGCTCTCTGATATCTTTTACACTGCCTCTCAGTTCGCACTTCATCTTTGCTACATGCTTGCCTGTTTTCACAACAGCCCTCCTGTCTGTTTAGACGTTCTATTTTTATTTTCTTCTTTCATTTCATGTATATTCTCTCATACTTACTGTCTCTGTTTTTCTCAGCCTTGGCTGTGTCCAGTTAATAAGTATAGAAAAAACAGTCCCTGAATTTTTCATTTATTTTTTTTTTGTATCCCAGTCCAAACAGTTCTAACCTGAATCTTCTCTTAGTTGACCTACCCTCCTTTATTAACATTATTTCATGTCATTCGAGACTTGAGTAACTCTGTGTGCTGAGTAAACTCTTACCCCAGTTATCTTGCTGACCAAGGGTGGGATTCATCTTCGCTGTCTTGAGATGCATAAAACTGTGTGTGTAATGGCCTTCTAAAGGCAGCTGTGATGTGACCTCAGGAGTCTCTGTTTCTGCATGCACCCTCCTGGTCCCCAACCCTTGCTCCTTCTCAGGCGCTGAGACGGGCTGAGTCAGATATGCCCCTCAGTGGGTGTCCCCACCAGCCCCCAGAGACCACAAACAAGCACAGACAAATGGACACAAAATCCCAAGGCACAGTGATGAGGTGACCATGCGTGTCCCAAACCACTGTTAGAGTACAGTTCATCCTGGCCTTGCTCCCCTAACCCTCTGCTGTGACAGCCCCATACCAAATAAAGAGGCACATTTGTGGTTGTACCATCCTGGTTACCTGGCCTGTTGAGGCTGTAACCTGTGCTCACACTGTGGCCCGGTGTGTTGGATCTGGCAGGAGGTGTTGGCATATCTAGGAGGGGTACAGAGAGGTAACCAGTGAGCTGTGCCATTGGGGAAATGGGGCTCATTGTGTGAGGTTGGCTTTAGCCCAGTATTGCCTGCTCTTGAAAACAGCTGTGTTCACTGACAGCTTTATCTGACTGTAAATAGCACCCAGTGAGTCAGTTGCTTTTTGGCTTACTGTAATACTGGTATTTAGTAATGTAAACAGGAGAGCAGCCTCACCACTGACTTCTGTTACCTGCTTTGGGAGTATCATACCAGGAATCTACTCTGAACTCATTTTGGTGTGAAGTATTAAGGCAAAGGGACATTATGGGGAAAATATTCTAAAAAGTATGACTGGGTTTTCGAGTCTCTGATACAGCAACATTTTTTCCAAAATAATCAAAGGAGTAGAAGGAATATCTTACTTTAGGAACTGGATTTTCTTCATGTCCATATGGCTAATGTATTGTATTAATGCATTTAAATGTCTGCAAATGAAAAGCAAAGTGTGACTCTCACCTTAGCTTTCCCTGCTTGCACTTGCTTGGTTATTTTTGCTTTTTAAACAGAAATATCTGTTGTCTCCCACTAGCCTCCTACGTAATAACTGACCAGACAGAGCTACGGAAAATCAAGTGCATGGAGAAGACAGGGATCAGTGTAACCAGAGAGCTCATGTGGTGGTGGGGAGTGAGGCTGGCGACGGTGCAGCAGCTCCTGGACCTGCTGCAAGGACTACAGCTCTACCGAGCGGCTCAGGTCATTCTGGACTGTGAGTAGCTGCCCTTCCTCCTGCAGGGAGCCTGTGCTGCTCTGCAGAGCATCAGACCCTATCCAATACCTCTGTCTTGGTAGTTGAGGAAGCTTTTTGCTGGGGTTCTCATGCTCAGATTCTAAAATTGCTCCACTGATTGTGATTTTCTAGTCTCTCAGATAAAATTTGTGGTGGGAAAGGAAGGTGTGACATAGAGAAGAAGGCACCAGTCCCTCTAGTTCGTCATCCCACCTTTGTAGTGGACATCTTAGATGCTTCAAGCAGTGCCAAAGAGAGACTGGCTGTGTTCTGTTTCATCCACCAGACAGGGTTTCAAAACTGAACTTAATGTTTATACCTTCTTGCTTCTCTGTGAAATTGTGTCATTATACTCTGGTTGTCAACAAACTCAGAGTAGAAAAACCTACAATCAGTTTTGCCTATGCAGCCTCCATACAAAAAAGGTTATGAAAAGGAGAAATGGTTTAGAGACTACCTACATTACTACTTCTTTCTTGTATATCGTATTTTCTCTATTCCTGCTACATGTTCACCTCAATCCCCCCATAACTTAAACAACTGTGGTCTTTTCTAACTCTTTGCATGTGCTTCTTCTAATGTATCTCCAGTTTGCTCTATTTCAGATTTATCTTATCTGAGATGATTAGCATTTGAACTTGGGGTACCTAGTTAAGGTAAATCATTGCCCTATCAAAATAAAATACAATTTTCCTCTACATTTTTCTCCATTGAACATTATGTTTAAATTACAGCTATCCTTTTTCGTAAGCCAAATTGTACCTTAATCCAGTTTTACCACCAAATCTGCAGCCTGGACAACATACTGTCTTTTTGTATTGAGTTGCCCCAAAAAGCAAAATCTATTTCCTGGAAATCAGAGGTTTGTATGAATTTTGCCAGTTCTCCATAGAGAATTACTAGAAAGAAAAATAACATTTTTGTCATGTGGCCAAAAATGTTTAGAGAAGTTCCTTTCAGGTGCACATGGTAAACACTCAATGGTTACGAGGACATACGCTTCTCCAGGTGGAAAATGTGCTGGAGCACCACCCACTCTTCATGTTTGGTGACAGGCCAGTGTCAGCCAGAGGGCTGGTGGTGAGCTGCTCTGTGGGCAGGTATTGTGCAACAGCCTCTACCCGCCCAGGCAGGGCTGCCAGCAGTCAGCCTGCAGCTGGCACTGCTTGGGGAAAGTCCAACTGTGAGTCGTGGGATTCTTGTCACAGCACCTCTTTGTGTAGCACTGCTTGGTGTCTGTAGTTTCCTGGCATTAGCATGAGATGGAAGAAAACAACCTTGAACCATGGGACTCTTAATTTCTTCTTTCCTGTTTAAAAAAAGGAATGTTAAGCACCACAGCACAAGCAGCCTTCAAGCAAATTGTTAGTGCATCAAACACAATAACCACAGACCCTAACAAGAGCATTGCTCAGCTAATAGAATGGATTTTGCCATGACCCATATGCACCCTTTTGATTCAGCAGATCTATTCTCTGACTGAATTCAGTCACAGCATTCAGCTCAGGAGACCATACAATTCTTACTCCTCAATCCTCAGCACAGCAAACAAAGCTACAGGAAACTCAAATCTGGTTTAATTTGTGTATTGATAATCCAGTTGTTAATTTGGTCACAGGGACTGTGACTTCGAGGGTCCAGTCTGAGTGGAGAGGATTGAAAACAAAATCTTGATTTTTTTACTATATTTAAATCTTGAGATTGAATCAGTCTGATGTAGATACCACCAATGCAATAAGGCTGGCTCCCTGGTAATGTCATTTTTGGATACTCTGGAGTAGGGGGAGACTTCCATGATGTGATGACACTTTTGCTCTCTGCCTGTTCAGTATTTAACTTGATTGATTCCTAATCCATAAGAGAGTTTCTGGATGTTCTTACATAACACAGCATAACCTACCACACCTTAAACTCTAATTATTACAGTCCTTGCCTTCTTTCCCTGTTAGAGCATATTCTGGGCTCACCTTTGTTTACATCTGGCTTATTTCAGTGTATTCCTTTACAGAGTTCATTGGCACTTCTGTAATCCTGCTTTATACATAGTGATATACTAAAATCCCCCTGCATTCTGCTTCTGAGAAACGTTAAAAACTGAAACTGAAAAATTGTTGCATGTTTTTGCCATTGCATAATAGCAGCAACATTTTTCAGCTGTTATCTGTCATGGAGAAGGCAGGGTTTGTTCAGTCAGGTGTGATGCCTTTTCTTTCCCATGTGGGTTAATTTCACCATTTTTTGCAAAAGCTGAGTTTAAATAGCTAAGAAAAATTTATTTTTGTGACAACTAATATGCTGCTGCTGTTACCCCAGGGTAGAGGGGTTTCTCTTCTCTCAGAGGTCTTTAAAACAAGGCCATGAGTAGATTCCAAATTGAGGTTAGTTTCACATATTGTAGAGGTGGATCATTCCAAGAGAAGCTTCATGTATTTAGCATCAGAGAGCTACTGTTTGCAAACCACAGCACTGCTGATGTATTCAGTAGAATAACCCCCTGAAAATCCAGAGGCTGCCCAGAGGACCTCTGATCACTCAGCCTGGTCCTGGGTGCAAAGGTCCGAGCATGGCACTGCATCCAGTCCCAAGAGGCAGCATGTTAAAGGCCCTGACAAGATTGCTTACACAAGAACTGAGTAAGATTTGTTTCTCTGATTGTGTAAAATGAAAAGAAATAGACTTCCAGTCCAAGAGCAGCTTCCAGCACCATTGCCAGTAAAACAAAGATAAAACACAGACGAAAATAATCATCACCGTTGCACAGAAACATTCGTCACCCTCCTGTTTGTCTGGCTGGTTTGCTTTTAAGTGGTATGTAAACATCTCTGTAGCTTGTGCAATACACACCTGACTGCAGCCTCTGGTACCTAAGGGTATTACCTACTTTCATTTTTGCAAGTTACTTTCTTTTTTTTTTTGAGCTTTCTCAAAAACATCTCTTGAGACCGTTTGGACTTCACTTGCCACAGGCTGCAAAACCTGAGGGTTTCCCCCTGTTAAAAATAAAACCAATCAACTTCCCCCAGGCAGCAGGAGTACCCTCGCTCTGGTATTTCTAAGAAAAATCTTGTTTTCTAAAAACTAGTTGGCTGATGCAAGTAAACAGGGATCTTTATAAAGCTTTATAATGATTTCTGCAGGCTAGATAGTAAATAGGGAAAGTTAAATATTAAGAGATGATGGCAAGAAATGGACACAGTTCAGCTGATTGAGACACTGAACTGAGGTGATCAATCTCACAGACCGTTGTTTCTCTGATTTCCTTTCTGACAGTGAGTGAACTACAGTATTGGACTGTTCCATGACGGGCTTCCTAAGGAGTTAGAATTGACTTAGGGTTTGACTCTGAATTCCATGAAGCAACATGAAGGCTAGATAAAGAGGCTTTAGACAAATGACAAGAGACGAATCCTGTGGAGTGGTCAATTTTTGTTATGTTTCTGGAGGATCAGTATTAAATTTTGTCCCAGATCAAATGCAATCAATTGCAAAGCTACAATGAAATGATCTTTTAAAAAAAAACTTCTTATGGGTGTCTTTTATATTGAAGCTCATAGCAAAACTTGACATTAATTTAAGTGGCAGAAAGTCTGGATTATTTTGTTGTTCTGCCACGTGAAGCAGTTAATGTTTTCTGGAATTAACCCAATATGGGCATTCACTGTGTGCCCAGTCATGAGCAGAAGTGATTTCTAGAAGGATCAGGTCGTTGGTTTTTTTACTGGCAGATTACTTCCAGCAGAGTTCTACCTCCCTTCAACAATTTCTTGCACTATTCTAGTCCTGCTTCTGGATGTCCATAGTATTTCTTTTAACATTAGTTCTTTAGCTTCAGCAATGACCTGTTAGGCTGGTGTGCAGGAAGTTGCAAAATTCATGAAGAACCCTGAAAATCAGGTTGAAAGAGGGAAGTGGTTTTAATTTTAGAGACTTCCAGGTTAAAGTACAGGAGGGAAAAGCCAGTAACTGCAGAATACAGGGACTGTCAGTTTGGACTAAAGGTCTGCAAACTCATAGCTGGTTTCAAAACCCTGTAAAATTTGGGATTTCATAGCATTCTGACATGCTAATATGAAACATACCTGATTTTTCTGAGTTTAAGTTGAGGGCCTAGTTTCATTTAAACCTGCATTCCTAGTGACTTTTAAGAAAGTTGGTAAAACCCCAAACAGAGGTCAAAGATAAAAACTTGCCTGACATGAACATGCCACTTCTGCCATTGCTACTTTCATATGCTCCCACTCTTTCAGTACCCTAGAACTGTCTTATCTTGTCTTCTGTGAAAGAGTTCTGCTGACTCTTGGTTTATTGCCTGGAGCACAGATTATAAATGAAGCAAACCACTTCCTACTTGTTCTCATGCTCCCAGTGCTTTGTACAGAAAAAGAACACACAGCTGGACTGTGGCTTTCGATTCCAAGATCACTGCCATGCATAAGATACAAAGCTGATGAAACAGTGTGACAAAACCCCTTGTACTAATATTTCTGCTTCTTTTAGATAAAACTAAAACATTAATTTTGATTTTTAAGAGAATGCTAAATGTATTGCTGATAAAAGGAGGTAGGTAGAAACAAAAGTTTAGAGCTACAACCAGGAAAATGTTACCAGGCAGCAGGAAGTCCTTGTATCAGCCCTAGAGCACACTGGGCATTTCAAGCTCCTTTTCAGGCTCAGTTTTAAATGTGTTCATGGGTAAGAATTCAGCTCCTTCAGGATATTTTGACAGTCTTGCATATCACAGTATCTTGAATCTATTTTATTTTTTCTCTGCCTAACTATAGCCTAATCTAATTTTAATAATTCCCTTTTACTATGAACATACTCTCAATTTCCTGTATGATGAAAGCATCTTTGTACTGGATTTAACCAGACTTCAGATTGCCTTTTCAGGCCTGATTCTGAGATTTTTGCCAAGCGATATACAACACAGGATCCTTTAGAGCTGTGGTGATCCAGTAATTTGACCTTTAATTTTTCCTTATACATAAGTAAGTCTTGACCTTTGGCCATTTTTAGGTTTTCCCTAGATTGACTCCAGTTTCTGTTTGTAAGTAAAAGTGTGGTTCCTTATTGCAAATAGTTCCATCTAGGAATGTGTTTTCTGGGAATAAGCATGGTCATGACACTAAAACCATGTAATTGAAAGTTGTCCTAAAATATTTAACTTACTAAAACTGATACAATTCTGTCAAACTTCCTCTCAGTCCAATTAACAAGGAACTTCTTTAGGCTGGGAGATATTTGTGATTTGAGATTTTGGGCAGAAGGTTGTTATATAGAAAATGACAAAAGAAATATACTATTTTTGCTGATTTCTTACTCTAAGAGACTATGTATCTTTTGCATAGTCATCACTGATATTTGTTTGAAGCTATCACTTCTTATTAACTTTCAGTAGCAGTTAATGTCATGAATGTGGTCTGAATTTAAATACTGATAGTATTCCAGCAGTTCAACAATAAATTGCTGGAGTGTTTGTTTTAATGATCATGTTAATGTACAGTCTGTTTTCCTGACTAGGATTATTTCCTGCTAACTGATAAGAGTCAAACTCTATTTTCTCTGGCAATCTTCATCTTTCCTTTCTTCTCTTTTGAAGGGACATCAGCCTCTAATATTACCAGCTCTGAAAAAGAAGAGCTGGTAGAGCCACCTAAACAGGAGAACATCTCTTTAACCCCCACAGAAAACAAAAAGAGAGAGAAAGAAAATGAGATAAGTCTGTTGCCATCACCAGACTCTTCACATCTGGGAGTATCACCAGCAGGTAGTAAGTCAAGCCCTAGATTCTGAATTTGTTCTGACACTGAAAGGAGTACCTAGACAAGACTGCTTCCCATTCACTTTCAGTAGAGGACAATGAACATAGAGCTCTTCAAAATTGTCACATTGGAATATTTTGCCTTTTTCCTAGCACTGTTGTCTCCTGAGCTGTTTATTCCTAACTTTAGCACACAGCCTCCTGTTCCTCCTTCCTATAGCTCTCTCAGCCTTGAGAGGTGCTGCCTGTATCAATCCTTAGGCTCTCAAAAGGTGTTTCCCAGACACTCTATACTAATATCATATCAGTGCATACATTTCCTGCCCCATGTCCCTGTGTGCAGAAGAGACCCATGCACGTGTTAGCAGGCCCCTCTGGCTGGGAGCACATCCACAGGACACGCTGAGAAGACGGTCTGACCGACAGTATAGACATAGACACAAACATACACTGAGCTCTGTGTCCCTGAGCTAGGACTAGAGAGATCTGCATTGTCACCTTGCAAAGAGGAACCTTCACACAGCATTGCACATTTTGACAATGTATCACAGATTATCCCCGCTTAGGAACTCAACAAAATAACCCCAGACCACCATAATTAGTCACAGGCTGTGATATTACAAAAATAAGGTGTTTTTCCATGCTCTTACTTCAGTTTCAGGTGCTCTTTCTGAAGGAGCCTTGTATTCACTCCCTCCTCCACCGCCTCCCCCAAGGGACCTTTTGAAATCCTTACAGTCAAATCCTCCTGTCTCATCAAGTGTGAAGGTAAATCTCTTTGGTACTCATTGATTATAACAATGAAAATTGGCTTTATGACATTCTGTGCTTTTTCAATTAGAGTTTATTCCTCTGCTTCTATAAAATATAGATCTAGTGCAAAAGTGGGGCTTGATTACCATTTGTTTGGAGTGACTGTGACAGTAATGCTACAGTTAGATTACTTACGGTTTGTATCTTTTTGTTTTGCCAGTGAAGAACCAGTGAGGGGGAAAACAACAACGCTGCATAGCTCAGCCTGGGTAACATGCCCACAACCAGCAATTAATTTTAAAGGAATTTCCAGTATAGGTTTTACAGAGGACTTTACATTTCTGGTGTGATCATAAGACAGTGCAATATATAGCACTGACTAGTCAGAATGGCATACTTCTTTTAGTTTAATTTTATACTTAAAATGTGGTTTATTCTCAAGATTGGGCTAGTATCAAATTTAAGTCAGGTGGCCCAGAGCCTTGTGTAGCTGATAATTGAAAATCTCCTATGGGGGTTCCATTCCCTCTGAGCCCCAGTTATAGCCCTTAACCATCTTACTGGGAAAAGTTTTCCTCATCTTCCTACTGATTTCAGTGCACAGTCTTCTGTTCCTGCCTCCCTATAACTCCTTTGTCTTTAAGATGGTCTAGCTAGATCTGTCATGTGGGTCCTCAGAGACTTTCCTGGATCCATGTGCATACTCTAGTCCCATCATGGTTCTGGCCTGGCCTGTCTTCTTTGGTTTATTTATCCTGCTGTGGCAGGGGGTTGGACTAGATGATCTTTCAAGGTCCCTTCCAACTCCTAATATTCTGTGATTCTGTGACTTTGTTTGAGTTTTTTTCAAGAAGATTGTGTTTTAAGACTTTAAAGCACTCCAAAATAACACAGTTAAAAGCTAGAAGAGAAGATTGCTACAAAGCAGGCAGGAGTTTCAGAGTGTCTGGAGAGGGAGTTAGCATTTTGTTTTCTCAAGTCTGAAGCACATTAAGGTTGTGAAAGTTGCATGATTAGGCTGCAGTGGAACTGTAGTAACAGCTGGCATTAGGTCTTGCCCTACTGGAAGCAACAAATGATTGTGAAACTGAGGCCAGATGCTTCAGAAGTAGATGTGACATTCCTACCAGAACATAAACACATTATGAGGGACCCATCTTTCTGATCTGACTGTTTCTTAATATATGCCCAAGCCATAAACTTGAATATCTTTTTCTAACTTAAACTCACATCTCTTCAAATACATATATGAACCTTGAAACAAAGCTAAGTCTCTTTTCTGAGAAAGGTGGAGATGGAAATTGGGAACTGTTTTTAAGTCTCTTCTAATATGCAAAATTTTTACATCAGCAAAACGTATCAGGACAGGTATTACAAAGGGAACCCTAGTGAGTGACTGCACAGGACCTGTCACAGTTTCTTTTAGTAACCACAGTGATTGCTTAAATCACAGAAAAGAAAATATGATGCCTGAAAGAAGAAAAAAGCACACAAATTTTCCTGAGATAAACTTGTTTCTCGTACAACTGTGTAGCCTTGCAGCTCCTCTACTCCTCAGCAGGAGACCATGACAGATCTCCCCAGTGGGAGTCTCTTGTGGACCCAGAGGGAAGTTACAAATGCCACAAATGGTTTCAGTGACAAGAGCAGAATTTGTGAAGGCACTTTTGCAGATGTCTACAAAGGTCAGAGGAACAATGTAGTGTATGTCATCAAAAGACTGAAGGAGGTGAGTACTCCACCTTTTCTTTTGCCTTGAAGGGGGTATGTTATTAGTATCTCTTGAAAGTTATGCTATTTTATGAGTGAGGAACCAGAATGGCTACAAAAGAGAAGTAAAAGGAAGTGATGTAAAGGAAGTAAACCCAGATTCATATAGGAGAGATACTTTACACATGTGAGTAGTTTTATGAAGTCTGTCCATGGGAGTAGCCTGCAGTGTGGCTACCTGCATTGATGATTGGATCAGAGGTGTCTTTACACTGGGTTTTATTCTAATCTTCCATTAATTGTTGCCTCTGGCACAAAATTGCCATCAGTGCCACTTGCCTATTTTCTAGAGTAGCTTGTCATCTAGACTAAAAGTTCTGTATAAATGAAGCATCTTAATAATGACTATTGATGTTCTATTGCTTGTTTTCCTTTTTCAGATGGAATGCACAAGCCCAAATTCCACCCAAAGATTCTTTCACACAGAAGTACAGATTTGCTTTCGGTGAGCAGCTGGCTTTCAGATGCAGTCTGTGCATACCCTGCCCGTGTCTGAGGTTTCAGAGAGAAGTCTCCATCCCCCAGCACTGCTCTCTGGGAACAGTGAGGTTCTGCACAGCCTTTGCAGGAGCCCTGGGCAAACTGCATGCCTCTGAGTACTGCTGCAGGGCCTCTGTCAGTCCTGGGGTGGTGGGGAAGTGGTGCTTTTGGAGCTCTGCCTCTCTCCTGCCTGCTCAGAGCAGGGCTGCACTCTAATGGTCTCTCTCTCTCTCTGTGCTGGTGCGTTAGTCATCCTGCTGCTGTCCTGCTCGGGACCACTCTGTGCTTCCAGCTGGAGGGGATAGTGCCCAGTTGCCTGGAATTTAGGAATTTATTCCAGCTCAGGAATGTGTTTTTCTGTGTTGTTCTTACCTCATTTGCCCTGTTGATCTGTGCCTTCAGGTGTTGTCACGTCAACATTTTGCAGCTGCTGGGTTTCTCAGTAGAAACAGGACTGCATTGTCTGATATATCCATACCTGCCTAATGGATCACTACAAAACAAACTTCAATGCCAAGTAAGCAAATAATCTGGATCTCTTAACTGTCTGTGATTACAAGTCCTGTCCTGTTATTGTATGAAAAACAATTGTATCTCTTTCAGTTCTGAGAAACAGAAAAAACCAAACCAAACCAAACTACAAACAAAAAACCCCACCCCACCACCAAAAAACCAAATAAACCAAACCCCAAAAAACAGCTGCCCGGATATCTTGTCTGCAAGTACGAGAAAGACTGTAGCTCTTTTACAGTTTTTCTACTGCATAGCAGATGAGGTCAACTGAAAGCTTCTGCTGGGCAGCCTTTGGATTTTTAAAGTAATAAGGAATCTGGAAAATGTGTCCAGTCATTTTGTAATATTTCATTGGATTTGGAAGTACATTTCTGCAGAATCCATCATCGTATTCTTTGGCATAATGTGCTAGGAAGTGTTGCAAGGTACTCAGAGGGAACCCTTGGAGATGTTTGCACCTGCTGAACAAGCCTTTGCAGAGATCTTGGGGCAGGAAAACCTCAGGAAGGCAATCCCTCACCCCAGCAGTGCGCACAGTACAAATGGGCAGTGCACGATGCTGTGGCCAGGCATGAGCCTGCTGTAGCTTGTCTCACTGTGTCCTGTGGCAGGCAAACTGCACAGCACAAGATGTAACAATAGGTTCCTCCCTTGGCCTACAAATCAGTAGTTTCTCTCTCTGACTAAAATACTGATTTAGGTCAAACTGGGACTAAAACTAAGTCTTTGGTTTTCAAAGCTACTAATGTCTTACAGTTTTTTGTTCTATAAAATACCATCTTTTTCCTCACTTCCTTGCAGGATGATTCTGCTCCACTCACCTGGGAGATGCGACTTAGCATTTCAATAGGACTCATCCGAGCTGTAACCTATTTACACAATTTTGGAATTCTTCATGGGAATATCAAAAGGTCAGGGATTTGGCACATGAGCACTTCCTTGATTACCTGTTAATTCCAGGATTTCTTTAACAGTAATGGCTGAAAGCCTCTGCAGCTCTGAAATCCCTTTGCAGTACCTGTGCTGCCTCTCATTCTGTTGGGTTACGTTAAATGTGTCTCTGATTTCTAAATGATGGAAGTATATTCTTTTGAAGTAATTTTTGGGGTGCTTGCTGTTCCCCTTTCTACCTTTCTCTATCATACACAGCAGGCCAAATGCTAGAAACTGTCAGTGCTTCACTTTAAAACTGTAAAACTGTAATTCTTTACCTCAAGCTAAACTAATTACTTGACCAATGTTGTTATTTGTCTTTCTTTTTCACAGTTCAAATGTCTTGTTGGATGAAAACTTTACACCAAAGCTTGGACATTCAGGTCTGCGACTGTATTCTGCTGATAAAAAATCAGAATATGCTGTTATGAAAACCAAAGTCCTACAAGCTTCTCTTACTTACCTGCCAGAAGATTTTATCAGACATGGGCAGTTAACACAAAAAGTTGATATATTCAGCAGTGGTGTGGTATGTTCCCTTTTCTCCATGTGTTGTTGCATTCTTTGCTGGTTCTAGACAGGAAAATGGATATAAGACCACGTGCCTCACACAGTTGTTTTTTTGCTGGCAATATGATGTGTTGAAATCCTGGTTTTAATTATGTTCACGCTTCAAATATACTTCAGTTTGTGGCAATGTGAGGTGAATCTTTTGAACCACAGAAACAACTCTAGTTGCAAAAACATTATTACTGCTGATAATTGAAAATTTAAAAAAAAAAGTAGCAGAAAGACTGTGGTTGGGTTATCTGAGTCCTTGCACATTTGCCACATGAACTGCTACAAACGTCACCTGTTAATTTGGAATTTCAACTAAAATAACTGATAGTGTATGATGTCGCCTATCTCCAGGTTTTTCCCTCTAAATAGGAAGTTACTCTCTTCAGTATGTTTTTCTTATCTAGATTTAGAATGACTTCTAGATTTATAATGACTTCTCAACCTTTGTTTCAAGAATGTTGTGCCTAACTATATAATCTGGACTTGGCTCTGGAGTTAGATCTAGTGTGTCATCAAGATTATCCAAATCTGGCATTGTTAAGCCATCTGAAGTAAAAATATAATTTCAAAATGCCTTAGCAGTTCAATATTTCTTTAGCTACAAACCTCATTTAAAAAAAATAACTAATTCTGAAAAAAAGTACTGTTTTACCTTTCAAATATACTTTCTAGGTCTTAGCAGAGATACTGACAGGGATTAAGGCACTGGATGAAGGAAGACACCCTATTTATCTGGTAAGAAAAAGCAGGAATAATGAATACAACACAAGTGAATGGGGTTGCTGTCATAAAATGACTCTTCATTTTATATAAATACGGTTTGTTATTTGCAGTCTGCTGTAGCCATCCTGAAGAAGGGAAGTTTAGAAGCCGTATCCTGGTCCCTTTAACATCAGTAGCCTACCTGCCTTTAGGTGGAAGCAGAACACATATCCCTGTTTCACATAGCACACTCAGGAATGCTGACCTGGCTGTATTAGGAGATAGTCCAGTATAATCGGTGTTTAAATGCATGCTTATTTAAGAGACAAGGCTTTGTGCTGAAATGCTGCTGCATGCTTTTTATGTATGCCAAGCTGGATGGGGAAACCTGGGTAGGCAGTAACTGCCTTTACTCATCATCATGTTTATCAGGCATTTCTGTATTGCACTAGTGTCTGGAATTTCTGCCCTGGCCAGATTCCCCAAGCTATGATTAGAATTACACAAGCAGCCAGAGCTGGCCAGGCTCACCAATGCCTTTAACAGCATCCACATGAAACAGGCTCCAGCTATATTCCTTTGATGGGACATGCTCCCCTGATCTGCCATCTTGTTGAAGCCTTTAAGGGAAAAACAATAGTATACTTACTTACTCTTTCCAATGAATTCAGCAATGTTCAAATGGGTTTAGAAAAGAAAGAATCCAAGGTTTCTGATTTCTTTAAAAAGTATTTGAAAGGTCCCATGCAAGAACGCTGCTAAATGCAGTGTAGACTATTCTTCATTCCTATAAACGGGCACAAGCCTAAAAGAGCTGTGTTTGCTTTAGTGAATTCAACATTAGCAATATGCAGAGAAAACCTCTGGCCTCTTCCCTCCTGTGGAAACAAACACTTGTCAGTTGTGTGAGTGGAGGTTCTTAAAGCTTTTAGGTCTGTAAATCAGCCATTAGGGAGTAATAGTAACAAATACATGGCAAGACTCGTATTCTCAGTGATTCAGATAGAAGTTTGTGTTAATTTTGCCTTTGCTATTGTCTCTCTTTCCTTTGAACAGAAAGATATGATTGCTGATGAAATTCACCTAGCAAAAGAAAGCTCATGTTCCAAAGTAAAAGACGTTGAAAAGCTAGCTGCCAAGGAAATCTGCGGTAAATACCTAGACAGGAAAGCAGGACACTTGCTGGAAGAAGTTGCTGTGGATTTTGCCTCAGCCATCTGCCTTTGTCTGAGAAAGAAGAATTCCAGTGTAGCAGAGGTAATATTTTAAATACATAACCAAGATTTTTGTCTTCTGAACAGTGCTGTCTGAAGCTCCAATGTTCATGCCTTACTTATTTTTGAGGGTGTTGACACAGGTGAATACATATAAGTAGGGGTACAAGAATTACTCTGCATTCACAGATCTTGTTGTTAAAAACAGGTGCTTGAAGTTATGGAAATGGCAGAAAATAAATTAAGAGAGCACTACTTCTGTGGAGGCAGCACTTCTGGATGCTCCATGAACACTCCAGAAGAAACTGATGACGAGATAACCAGCCTCAGCACGGATGTGCCCTCTGAGGGGGGTAATAACGAGGGCAGCACACAGCCAGTGGTCCTGAGGAGTGCCCATCCACACAGCCCTCTGGTGGGAGCTGTGTCACCTGACATTTACTGCGAACAGATGTCAAGGGTCCCTTGCGAATCAGATGAATCAAGTAGTTTCATGTGGAATCCCTTGGAAAGATCAGCAGATGAGCTTTCTAGCAGCTGCTGTAACAATTCAGAAAATACAGCAGCCTCTGATTACAGGATCAAGCAGCAGAAAGCTGCAAATGAACTCCAGGAAAGAAGTGCAGCATGTGGCAGAAGTGATAACATCTTGGCAACAGCATCTGCTGCACAGAGCATCTTCCCTCACAGCAACACAGAGGTCGACTCTTCGTGTCCTTCACAAGGTAAATCCAGATATATCTGCAAGGTGCACACAGAACAATCAAACACACATGGTCTTCAGGCTTTTTTGACAGAACTGCGCATGCTTCTGTTGTGATAACTGGAGTCTCTGTAAAAGTGCTTTAGTGTTATAATAGCAGGGACAAATTATTCCCTTCTCCAGAATTGCTTAGGCTCTTCCTCCTTTTAAATACATTTCAGTAAATCCTTTCTCTGTGGTTGTGATATTACCAATAAATCTACAAAATGTTTTCTGTTTTTCTATCAGATTTTTTTCCTAAGACAGTTCTGGGGGTTTTTTTTATTAATTTAAAATTATCATCTATTCCTTAGACAATAAATGGATTTTTTTTCTCAGTATCTGGCCTTTTTTTGTTTTTCAGCATTAGCCAGAGAGACATCTTGGAAAATACAGATAAATGATCAAAAAAAGAAGCTCATGGAAAATATTTTGCTGTATGAAGAAGACAAATTAAACAGTTCTGAACTTTTTGACTCATAACTGGATGGATTTTTTAGCAGTGGCCAGCTCAGAAGAAAATATAAGGACTGTCTCTTCATTAGAAAGATGGTGAAAGTGCGCCTTTCGTGTAAGGTCAAGTAGCAGGTTTGGATCAGAAACATTAGCCCTAACTGAAGAAAAGAAAAAGGATCACACTGAGAAGAAACAGAAAATACCTTGTTTAAAGCAGATCAAAGTACAATGCCATGCTGTCGACAGAAATGCCTTTTTCCATGTGAAAATACGGGAAACAACCGCAAAAATAATTTAGGATCCTTGTGCAGTGTATTTCAGAAAGCACCTACACATAAAGTATGTCCTACTGAAAACACAGTCCTAGAAGTCACAGGGTAAGCACTGATCGGCAGCCGGTTAGCAGTACCCCTTGTTGATGTCCCACTGCATACAAGCAGACAGAAACCTTCTGAGAGCGTGGAGCAGACTGCAGTTTGCAAACAAATCAATCCTGTTCCTTACAGTCTTAGTCCACATACTCAAACCCACTGCATTACCAGAGAGGGGAATGCTTATGCAAGTTCTCAGATAACAGTCTACATGACTCAATCTCAGTTTGAATTGCACTGAACATAGCTGTAAGTAAATAATTTAAGCCCTGTTAATCTACTTTATGCGCTGCTCTACTACACACAACACCATTTGAAGTCTGACCTTGAAGTGTCACTGTCAGGAGCTCTAAGACAGTGTTTCATTAAAGTATTTTTGGAAGTTACTCTTTTCTAAGCATCCTTTCCATGTTGTGAAGGTTTCTCATTGTGTTTCACACAGTAACTGTTGTATATTTTGGATTAGGGACAAAATTTTAATTTTAAATGTCTCTAATTTTGTTATAGGTCATTTGAAATTTGATTTGTTATATTTATTTTGACAATGGGTTAAAGAATCAGTGAAAGATAAGCTAGTGAGTGGATCTGTTGATGGTGCCACACTCACTGCGTGGTCTCAGCAAGGAATCATCTCGTGTCTCTGGCCTTACCCAGCATTGTTGTTATGACTATTTATTATTTGTAACATTGTTAGCATATTCCACACTCTTGCAGTCTAAGGAAATACAGGTTTATTGTAAACAAAAAGCACTGTCAGAGGTGACTGCTGCCTCCTTAGTATAGGTGATAGGGCATGATGTACAGAATTGGCTAAAATTCACCATAGAGTTTAGGGAATATTATATAAAAGTAATGAATTTATATGTAGTCCTTTTCACTGCAGCTGTGTGATGGTATCATTTTCCTAGGTTTACAGGAAGGTCTCTGAATAAGGCCTCATAACTTCTGTATTTGTACAGTACCTAATTCATTGTAGGTGCTATTATGAGCAAATAAAAGTATTTTAACTAAAGACCTGAGTATTAGAAACATCTACACATTTACCAGATTGAGTTCTACACTAAAATTCCTTTATTGTAAGTGCCTTGGACGCTGCCTATGTATTTGCCAGTGTCAGGATTTTTAACAGGAACAAACCAAGAAAACATCGGTACTGACAGAAGAAACATTAAGTATATTCAGATTGGTCAACAAATGCTTAATTCTACATGAGATACTTTAAGGTGCTGAAAATTTAATATTCATTGTTTTTGGGAGATCCGTGGTGATCAGGTCTCCTCCAAGAAGAAATACATATAGTCATAGAGCTTAATGGAAAACCTCAGGTTTTTTAATTGAGAAACCTAATTTAGACACAGTTCTGGTTTATAAAAATGTCTTAAAAGGTTTTGTTCTCCTGTAGCCACAAAACGAAATTATTATTCTTCGCCTTGTTGCTTGTTAGTTTTAAAATATTCTGTGCTCGTATACATGGTCTTGTAGAGTTACACCACTATGTTGTGTAACATAGCTGAGACACTGCCTAGTCTTAAAATAATGGCAGCCTGTCACATTGGCTCTTCAGTATAATGTATGTTTTAATCCCAACTTCACTAATTTCTACCTTACCATTTACTAATACCTTTGCAAATAAATCTTTTTTTAAAAAGGAAAAAAAAATCTTTTCTTTATAAGCTGCTTTTTCTTTATTTATGGCACAGAAAAAAGTGTCTCAGTCCACCCTCTTTAGTTAAATTTGTGTTCGTATGGAAGTAGCCCAAGGTCTCTTTGCACACACAATCATTAGCCATTAGTAGTACAAACATGTTTATGCAGTCTTCATTCACTGTTAAATAGCTGTTTTTTTCCTTTAAGGTGTCCCTAGAGAAAAATTTCACTCTAAAATTAAAAGGTACAAGGATTACTGAGATATAGAATCATAGATTTATCAGAGTTGGAAGGGACCTCAAAGATCGTCTAGTTCCAACCCCCCTGCCTGCTAGGGACACCATCCACTACATCAAGTTGCCCAGGGCCCCATCAAGCCTTGTCTTAAAAGCTTCCAGGGATGAGGCTTCCACAGCCTTTCTGGGCAACCTGTTCCACTGTCTAACCACCCTCATGGTGAAGAGCTTCCTCCTAATGTCTAATCTAAATCTACCCTCCAATGGCTTGAATCCATTTCCCCTGGGTCTATCAGCATCTGACCTCCTAAAAAGTCCCTCACCAGCCTTCGTGTAGGCCCCCTTCAGATAATGGAAGGCCACAATAAGGTCTCCTCGGAGCCTTCTCTTCTCCAGACTGAATAACCCCAACTCTCTCAGTCTGTCCTCGTAGGAGAGGTGCTCCATTCCTCTGATCATTCTTGTGGCCCTTCTCTGGACTCACTCCAGCACCCCCATATCCCTCTTGTAATAGAGGCTCCAGAACTGGATGCAATATTCCAGGTGAGGTCTCAGGAGAGCACAGTAGAGGGGGACAATCACCTTGACTCGATCTTGATGCAGCCTAGGATACGGATGGCCTTCTGGGCTTCAAGCGCACACTGGCAGCTCATGTTGAGCTCATCCACCAACACCCCCAAGTCTCTTTCCTCAGGGCTGCTCTCAAGGCAATCTTCACCCAGCCTGTATCAGTGCTTGGGATTGCCCCAACCCAGATGTAGGACCTTGCACTTGGTCTTGTTGAACTTCATGAGGTTGGCATGGGCCCACCTCTCCAGCCTGTTCATGCCTCTGGATGGCACCCCTCCCCTCCAGCATATCAACTGTTCCACACAGCTTGGTGTCGTCGGCAAACTTGCTGAGGGAGCACTCGATGCCACTGTCCATGTTGCCGACAAAGATGTTGAACAAGACTGGTCCCAGAACTGATCCTTGAGGGACTCCACTTGTCACTGGCCTCCACTTGGACATGGACCCATTGACAGCCACTATTTGGGTTTGGCTGTCAAGCCAATTCCTTATCCAGCGAGTGGCCCATCCATCAAAACCATATTCCACCAGCTTGGAGACCAGGATGTCGTGCGGGACAGTGTTGAAGGCTTTGCTCAGGTCCAGGTAAATGGCGTCAGTTGCTCTTCCACTGTCTATTGATGTCGTGACCTCTTCATAGAAGGCCATCAGATTCATCAGGCATGATGTCAGAGCGAGTCCAGAGGAGGGCCACAAAGATGATTAAAGGACTGGAGGACCTCCCCTACGAGGAAAGGCTGAAACAGTTGGGGTTGTTCAGCCTTAAAAAGAGAAGGCTTCGAGGGGATCTCATAGCTGCCTTCCAGTACCTAAAGGGGGATTATAGGATAGAAGGGGAGAGACTTTTTAGATTCTCAAACTGTGATAAGACAAGGGGAAATGGCTACAAGCTGCAAGAGGGGAAATTTAGGTTGGAGATTCGGAGGAATTTCTTTACCAGGAGGGTGGTTAGGCACTGGAACAGGTTGCCCAGAGAGGTTGTGGATGCCCCATCCTTGGCGGAGTTCAAGGCTAGGCTGGATGTGGCCCTGGGCGACCTGGTCTAATGATTGGCATCCCTGCCCATGGCGGGGTGGGGTTGGAACTAAATGATCTTTAAGGTCCCTTCCAACCTGAGCCATTCTATGATTCT
>VWZX01004688.1:23659-66827 GCA_013399015.1 Galbula dea
CACAGGCAGTTCTACCTTCCCACCCCTGCCATTATCTTCTTTGACTTTGGGGGTGTGGCTGGAGCCCTTGCCAGTGAAGACTGAAGTAAAGAAGCTGTTGAGAACTTCAGCCTTCTCCACGTCATCCGTCACTAGTTCTCCCGTTTCTTTTCTGAGGGGGCCCACACCTTTCCTAGTCTTCCTTTTTCCATTAATATATTTGTAGAAATGTTTGCTATTCCCCTTGATCTCCCTGGCTAGATTTAACTCCCACTGAGCTTTAGTTTTCCTAACCAATTCCCTTGCTCTCTTGACAGCTTCCCTGTATGCCCCCCATTCTGGTTGGCCCTTCTTCCACTCCCTATATAGATTCTTTTTACGAGATAGCATGTCCAGGAGCGTCCTGTTCATCCAGGCAGGTCTCCTAGCATTCTTCCCTGCCTTTCTCTTTGTCGGGATACATAGCTCCTCGACACAGAGAAGGTGATCCTTGAAAACTGACCAGCTGTCCTGGGCCCCCCTTCCCTCTAGGGCTTTGTCCCATGGTACTTTGGCCATCAGATCCCTCAAACGATCAAAGCCTGCATGTCCAAAGTCCAGGGTTGCAAGCCTAGAACATATCTTCCTATGAGCCCTGAGGATCTTGAGTTCCAGTGCTTCATGGTCACTGCAGCCAAGATTGTCCCTCAGCCTTACATTGGTCACTAGTCCTTCCCTATTGGTAAGAACAAAGTCCAGCATAGCACCTTTCCTAGTTGGTTCCTCTACCATTTGGAGGAGGAAGTTGTCATTGATGCACTCGAGGAACATCCTGGATTGCTGGTGCCTTGCTGTGTTGTCCCTCCAGCAGATGTCAGGATGGTTGAAATCCCCCATGAGGACCAGAGCCTGTGAATGTGAAGCCACTTCTATCTGCGTATGGAGGGCCTCATCTACTTGGCCCTCCTGGTCAGGAGGCCTGTAACAGACCCCGATTGTAACATCACCTTCACCTGTCCTCCCTTTAATCCTAACCCATAAGCTCTCAACCAGTTCATCATCCTTCCCCAGGTGGAGTTCCATTGACTCTTTTATTGTTGTTTAGATGCACAATCAGTATTATCTTTTAACTCTAAGACATTGTTGCTCCTTGTGAAAAATGAAGGACAAATCTGCTTTTTTTAAACCATGAACTCTAGAATAAGGGCAGAGAATGTGATTTTAAAAAAAAATGTAAGAACTCTGCAAGTAAAACTTATTTTGTGATCAGTACCTCCCAAAGGGACAGTTAAAACCCAGAGGCTGATCATCATCCCATGTTGTTGATTAATGGTAAGAATTACCAACTCATTGACACATTATTCTAATTTTTCTTGCACATTTAATAACATGAGTAAACACAAACACGGAAGTATCACATCTATGAGCAAAACTAAGAGGCATTTAAATACACAGTGTGAAGAAAGCTGCATCACAGTTACCAAGGTTACTAATTTTTATGTAACAAACTACCAAATTTTTCTTTGACCATTGACTGCATCTTACATATTCTTTATACTAGAACATTTTTGTACCTAAAAATGCAATGTCCATGTTGTAAAATACACACCTTTCAACGCCTGTTAGGGGGTTTTCAGGCAGGAGTGAAATTGGTGCATTTCCTAGCATTTGATGACTGCTATTTCCTGCTGCTCTTTCTTAACACAGTTACTGTCATTTGTTAAAGGAAACAGTAAATTTCCCTAAAAGGAAAGCTTGGACTTCACCTTAAGTGACTGTAGGAAGACAAGCCAACCACACATGACATTGATCTACACATATCATCATTAAGCTGAATTGTTTTGTCTTTACAACTTGAACCAGCAGTTGGAAAATGAGCATTTCAAGATATGATTCGTGTATGGGAATATTGTCCTTCAAGAAAATAACTCCAGTATGAACTATGTAAAGCTGCTGACTCTTCATAAAACCGTTAAGAAACTCCCAGTGTACTCCTCATGCTTTCATCAGTGGTGAGGATCCCTGACCTGGGCTGTAAGAGGCTCAGTAGGAGCTGTGGAGCCCACAGGAAAAATAGCGTTTGGTTTTATTTGTGACGGTGTCTTCTACTGTCCTGCCCACACTGACCTCCTCCAGCTGCACTAGCTCACACGGTATAATCCAGATGGATTTTGCCGCGTTCCAAGCGACACAAAGACCCATTTTTCTCTCTCGCTAATCCCTCACAGGGATTACGCACAGGACGCGTACAGCACCCCTCACGGTTGCCCAGGCCGCCCCTCAGGGGCCGTCTCCACGATTACTGCCCTGCGGCAGAGCTGGGGCCACGACCCATATGGGGCCGGGCCCATAGCCCACGTGCAGCCCACCCGCAGCCTCCTTCTGACCGTCCCGCTGGCACCGACCCTATCCTGCAGGGCTGTCCGATTGAGGCAGAAGGGAGACACCAGCAACCACCGTACGCTGAGACTGTTGGAAACGGGGGCGGGGCGGGACGGAGCAGAGCAAAAGATGCTCCCTTCCCGCCCTTACAAGGTACCTGGCACAGCCAATCAACGGCAGCGGTGGCTTGACCGCCCAATCAACGCCAGAGCTGGCCCCGAGCTCCCGCCTGAGGGGGCGGGGCTGTCTCCTGAGAGTGAACTGGGAGGCTGACCCTCAGGTGCTGCGGGATGGTTCCGACCCTGACTCTCGATCCTGCCCCCTACTCCCGACTCCCAAGCGGCGAGCGGCTGTCAAGTGGCGGTGCTGCCTCACCCGGCAGCCAGAACGGAGGCCTGAGGGGTGCAGGGGAGCTACCGGGTGGCACTGATAGCTGAACTGAGGGTTTCTTCCCGAAGCAAACCAGGATTTCAGGATGAGAGTGATTTGCTTTAAGAGGCAAATGGTCTTTGTGGCTGGAAGAGCAGGAGGTGAGCACAGGGATGCTGCTGCTACAACAGTAAAATCACCTCTTCAGGTTTTTTTCCAGGGTTGGGCAGTATGGAAGTGACAAAGGTTCATCCTACAGCAATATGCTGTTTACTGGCTGTGTTTTCATGTGTTCAGAAGTAAGCTTCTGTAAGAAGCAAATAGGAGTTGGTGTCCTGTGTCACAAGGACATGTTGAATGTGCGGCTGTTGCAATTTTAGCACTTGAAGAGTGCTGGCAACTGTTGGCTTCAAAAGTAACTCCTCGGGCGTGGGGATGCATTTGTCTTCCCTTTATTCTCTTGTGGTAAGGAAAGTTGTTTCTGTAAGAGCAGAAAAGGGAATCTGATGCTGCTTCTATTCTCCCTGGGAAATGCTAAGACCAAAGGGAGAGCCACAGTCAGATTTGGCTTTCCTGACATCCTCACACCAATGGCAAACAATCCTAGCGTGTTACCTTTTTATCTGTGACTTTTTTGTTAAATCCTACCAATTAATGGTTACATGTGTCTAAAAGTGCAAAAGAGTCATAGTCTTCAAGTATATGTGTGTATATAATTATGTAGTGGTGTTGTCTGCCATCATTCAGTCCCATAAGACTCCCATTATCAGGGATATCTTGTAGTCTTGAGTTCTGTTACTGAAAACAAGCCTGTCGGTGCATGTGCAAATGAAAATTTCAGGTTTCTGTCATCATTTCCTTTTTCACCAGTTAATAACTCCTGGAGGGCAATGGTAAGTAAGGAGGTGTCTGCACCAGGTGAAGTCCATGCTGACAGCTGCAGCGTGGAAAAGTCTTGTAAGCTCACATACACCTCAAGAAGCATCTCTGCCACTCCAAAACTTGAAGAAGGCCAACAACTGCAACTGTGCTCAGGCAGACAGAAGACACCAGTGGATGAATGAACCTATGGCTGGCTAGTTGTTGTTCAGGACTACTCTGAAGGACACCCAGTCAAAGTACAGGCACTGAAGAAGCATCTCCAGGTCTGCATTTGTGAATGAACCAAAAGAAACCCAAACAAAAGGGTGGTGAGTATGTCATTGTTGAATGGATGTGTTTAGATATTTGTGGGATCTTAGTGGTTTGAATCTTTTTGAAAAGAATTTAAATGAAGAGGATGAAATGTTTTTAGTCTATTTCTTACTTCAGGAGTTTCCTGGTTTTGTAAAGCCCAGTCTAGTGGTGTACCACTGCAGGAAATGTAAAAAAAAAAAAAAAAGAAAAGCATTAGATCATTCTTTAGAATTCTTTAGAATGATCTAATGGGGAACTATTACAACTGAACTGACTGGATTTTTCCACTTCCCTGATCTATAAATAATTAGATACTTAAAAGTCAGTGTAAGATACAAGCTGCTTATTTTGAAGGACTTTTGATTATTATTGCTTTGCTGTGATGTTGCTACGATATAGGGTTTTTTGCATAGGAACTATGGGTTGATTACAGCTTAATTAGTCATCCTATTTAATTTTCACAACTGACTAACCACCTCAAGTTAGCAAAGGTGACAAATTTTTTCGTAAGGGTTTTGGAAAACAACAGCAATGCTGCATCCACCTCAGCTGAGGGAGACTACGCCTGAAGGTGAGTCCCTGGTGGCTGCATTGGCCATGCATTGGCCAAAATAGACTCTTCAGCACATCTGTGGAGTTGGAAACTTAGATTTATTTCTTGATGCAGTTCTATCTTTGTTTTCTTCTACAACTGTGATTTAAGAGCTTTCCTTTTTCTGTATATCGTGCTGTGGCTTTCCAGTTGGTTACTTCAGATACTGTGGAGTCATGCTGTAAATGAGATTTGTGAAATTATCCAGGTATTAAAAGAAACTCACTTCTGAAATGTTTCTGGTGTAAACTGAATTAGTAAAACTGAGGAAGCTCAGAACTGTGATAAAGGAGCTAAAACAGCTTAGCAGTTAACAGTATGAACTTAGTATAAATGGAAAACAGCTTGAAAGAAAATAGTGCTTTGCTCTGTCATTTAAAATGGAACTGTCTGAGGGTGATGCTAATTTCTAGGCAAGGTGAGTGACAGGACAATGGGCAATGGCTGTAAGCTGAAGCATAGGAGGTTCCATGTGAATACAAGAAAAACTGTTTTCCCAGTTGAGGTGCTGGAGCACTGGCACAGACTGCCCAGAGAGGCTGGGGAGTCTCCTTCTCTGGGGAGATTCAAAACCTGTCTGGACACATTTCTGTGTGACCTGGTCTAGGGAATCCTGCTGTGGCAGGGGGGTTGGACTAGATGATCTCCAGAGGTCCCTTCCAACTCCTTACATTCTGTGATTCCTTTTTTTTTGGGGTAAGGCTACAGAGCATTTAAACAAGAACAGGAATGTTGCATACCCCTCTTGGGCTATAGAAAGATAATTAATTTATGTGTTTCTGTGAGACTAACCAGAATATTATTTGGTCAGTACAGGTAACTATCACAAAACAAGTTGTTTTTCTAGAAAAGGGAGTGTATTTTCTTGACTGTGCCAAAACAAAGAACACACCTAGGATCTGCTACCTTGGAGAAGGAGGAAGGCTGTGAGTTGCTCACGTGTGTTGCTCCAGTACAGCTGCAGAACAAAGGGAAAGTGTGGCCTTTTAGTTAAGTGCCTTCCCTCTTGCATGAGGGGAACACTGTTTCAGCTTTAGCTGAAGGCATACTGCAGTGTGGTTTGTTTGAGCCAGACTGCCTTGAAGTGCAATGGCATCTAAGTTTAACTGAAGGCAAAACTTTGTTTTTTCTTACAATATAGACAGTGAGACAGTGTTAGTCTCTGGTGCACTAACACCTCCCCAGCTATCACTAACTTAATTACCATGGGTGGGAGGACAACGTGATGGTGGCTTGACTGAAGGCAGACTGTAGACAGCCTTGACATGGCCCTTGTGAAAACATGATTAAATACAGCACACCAGGCTTTAACCAATAGGACTTTATTCTGTTGGTATCTTGACAAAAAAAAAACCTGAGGAAGTACAGAAATGTGGCTAAAAAAAATAATCTTCTAATTATGGTTTGATTTATTGATGTTAGTTAAATACCCATCTTTGACATTGTTGTAGAGCATAACACATGTGCATTCCACTACTACTTTTCACCTTCAAGAAAGCACAGAGGCTTTCACTTGTCCAAACACATTATTTTCAGGAAGATAAAAGCACCACTTCCCTACTATCAGAAGCACTAGCTCACATGCTGTCGTCTACTGCCAAGAAACTCCACCAGCCCTTGCCCTTGCTTGAAACAAAGTTCTGGTCTTTGAAAGGACAGAGTATTTGTCCCGTTGCAGAAAGGTGTTCACACCTCACCACTCTGTCTCCTCCTGTTCCTGCTCAAGTGCTTGATTTCTAACGCCAGGACAATCCCATTACATGTGATCCCTAAAACAGGAAAGCAAGGTGCAACTTCTACAGTGTCAAGGAGTAGTATAAGGCACAGTGCTTTGCTATGCCCTTTACCTTAAATTGAAGGGAATGTCAAGTAAGGCTGATTATCAACATATTGTAGCCTTCCATGAACAGTTATAGAATGCTCATAAAATTGGATAATTGCTTCCCACATTCATGTCCAGTTTCAATAAAATCAGCTCTTATCTGGTTCGAGAAACATTGCGGATCAGGTATCGGATCGCTTGTTGAAGCTGGAACATTGTCCCATGCATCACTGCTCGTTCTGCTGCCCCTCCGTAACGGCTGACACCCCTCCTTGGCCCTTGTTGACATCACTGATACATGCCCACAGTCCATCTACTGATTCCTTCCATAGTGTGACCTCAAAAACAGACCAGGAAGAAGTTTCAGCCTTAACATATTATCAGTTCCCCATTTCCTCACCATGATCACATCCCTAGTTTGGTGACAGTCTGCAGTTACAACAGTCAATGCTGTAGCACTGTTGTAACTGTCAAGTTAATTGCCGTTGCTGTATACTGAATAATCATCCAGTGGCACAGTACGTGAGTTCTGCTATTTGTACCCTATAAAATAAAGCCAAGTCTGCATTTCTAACGTCCAGTGAGGACTAAGAGTTTGCCAAAGGTTAGGGTTTTCCTCCCACCTCAAGTCAAAACAAAAAAATGTCACCATTGCAGCAAAGCAGAATCTACAGCATTCTTCTCTTAAACAAAAGGGACAACAGCCTGTCTCATCTCATCAGTTTCAAAACTACAGCATGCAGGAGTAAAGGTCAGGGCAGCAGTACTCACTTTATTGTCTCCTCCAGACACCGCAAGGATATTCGCAGTGATGGACCAACTCACGTGCCAGACAACATCATTGAACTTGTGCAGCAGCTTTGGTGACCACGAGTTTCCAGAGGCATCGTCACATGTCCAGATAAACACTCTGCCATCCTACAGAAGCAAGCAGACCCAGGGGGTTGGACCAGCAGTTACAGCACAGAAAAAACACCTGCTTCTGACATTGCAACAAAAGCCTCACCTGTGAGCAGCTAGCAATGGTACTTGTTGGCAAACCTATAGATGGAGCCCAGGCCACATCCCGAACCCAGTCACTGTGAGCCTCCAACTTTTGCTCTTCTTTCCACTGACCATCTTCTTCCCTGAAAGCACATTACACAGTCAGAAGGGTAGCAGCAGCCACCAGCCATGTTTCTCATCTCCTGTGCTAGAAGGGTTTGATTTTGTGGCTTTCAGGCTCCTGGTTTGCCCAGATAATACAAAGCACGAGTGTTCTCCACTCTTTTTCAAACAGTTCTATAGCTTAAACTGACAAAACAGAAAGTAGGAGAGGCAAAGGGTATTTGATCTTCAGTTACTCAACAGGCATCTGCTGCTGTCTAAATGACAGTGGCAATCAAAGACAATTAGCCAACGACAATTAGCCACTTTCCAAGATAAGATGAAGCGAAGGTGACACAAATTGCTGCAATGTGAAAGACTGTACATCACTGAACTATTTCCATTTTTAAAGCACTTCTCTAAAACGAAGGCACAGAGATGCTGAAAAATATTACTTGAGATACCAACAGGGACAGTCAAAGACTATGAAGGGTATCTTGTTTTGGAAGTTAAATGTAGCAACACAGCACTTACTTCCAGATCTTGACAAGGTTGTCACAGCCACCAGATGCAAATCTTTTGATGTAGTTGGGTTTTTGACCAGATGGTTGTTCTATAAGGCTTCCTGGTACAACAGCAGGAGCCCAGCTAACTGCATTACATCCAATCTAGTTAATGAAAAAATATCAGTATTAAAAGTTGCTTACTTTAACTAAATAAAAGTGTTTAAAGGGACAAAGCACCCTAGACGTACTCTCTGTTGAGGGGGAATAAGCCTATCTTAGGAAAAGAGGAGTCTTGTGCAGCTGGATGGATATTGATGAATAACAAATCCAGCCAGTCTAGTCTCAATAGAGCACTTATTCAGAAAGCCTTAGGTAGCTCAGTAACTCCTTTATGTGCAAATATCATCCTGGATATATAAACAGTGGAGACAGAGATATAAACTGGAAAGACCCAAGACATACACAGTTGCTAAGATTTAGGAATGTAGAAGTAGAAGGAACCCTTGGTCTGGAGCCCAATTTTATCTTACTGAGAGCCACAGCATTTAGCTTATAAATTTCTGCTTCAGAAAACGTCCCCATTATTTTGGGAAAAACATGTCCTGCAGATTTGCCAGCTTCAGTTTTTTCCCAGTCAGTCTGTACAAGTGTTCTTAGTACCCAGCACTGTCTCTAACAACAATGATTAATAAACAGGCATTATCAGTGCTGTTCAGTAACCTCCATGTCTTGTTTTCTACTTCATTTTAGTGAGTACAAAAATATACCTTCCCACTCTGGATCAATTTAAACCAAATTATTCTTGATTCTGGAAACTGTTTCATAAAATTTCATTATATTTCAGTATTTACAAGTTCCTTGAGGAATCAGCTTGGTGTTTACCTGTAGCTCCAAGAACCCCATGCTGCTCCAAGGGACAGACTTACTGTGTGTGCATTGCTGATCTTTTTGACTTCCCACTGCCCATCACCTGTGTAGCTCAGTAACGAAATGGCCCCATCAGAGCTCCCGCAGGCCAGGATCAATCCATAGTCGTGTGGTGCCCAGCAGACAGAATTCACTGTGAAGGTTGAGACAGATTGGTTTACAGCACACTGACTAACTTAAAACTGACTAACCAAATCACTGACTAACACCAGCATTGCCAGTCAACTAACAATGTGTACTGAATGACAGAAAACTGCCTTTATTTTTGGCACCCTTCTAGAATGAGAACACCAAAGAAGCACTCATTAATGAGAGATTAGAAACTCTGACTATCCCCTGCAATGGAGAAGTGTCCCTGAATGGCACACACAGAATTTAAAGTCTGGATTGGAAACACAACAAAGCTGGAGACTTCTCAGACCTGCATGTAGGAGAACCAATCATCCGAACAAAACAGGTTCCATTGTAAAACAAAATGCGGCATGTTAAAATCCACCTTTTTGCTCTCTTCCTGCAGTGGATATGTACAATATTTTCCTCAAGAATTCAGCACCCTACCATTTTGTTTACTTGAAAGCTGATTTAAACAGCTCCTATGCAGACACGGTGTGAATCAGGACAGCAGGTCATCCAGCAGTACAACATGACGTACACGTTTTCTTTAAGCTGAACAGACTTACTGTCTCTCCACTAATTTATCCCTGTATGTTCGACAGAGGCTTTCTTCTTTATCAGTAACAGATTTATTCCAATATTACCCGAATCCTCCCATATCCCTAGACTCACTTCCCAGCTCCAGACTCCACGTACCTGAGGAATCATGCCCTGTGTATTCGTATGTCTTTTCCCAAGTGCCACTTTCTTCCTTCCAGATAATAACCTTCCTGTCGTAGGAACAGGAAGCCAAGATATTGCCGTACATAGGATGAGCCCAGGCAACCTGCCACACAGGACCTTCATGCCTGCAAGAAACAGTGCTCTTTGGGAAAGTGAGGAGACACCCGCTCCAGGGGTGGCTGCTTCACAGCCATCACTGCAGTAAATCTGTCTTCTGTAAGTGCTTAGTGGAACGATACAAAGAAAGAGAGTAGGGCCAAGATGGAACACAGCATACAGGGCTGTCAGCCTAAGTCACTGCCATAAAAACTAACTCCAAACATTTATCCTTATATTAGCAATTATGATTGTGAGTTTGCTCCTTGAAAATTATAGGTGTCAATTATTTAATGAATTACAAAGTCCCAGTGTTCTAACAGGCTCTCTGTCCCCCCTCACAGCTCTGAAGGGTTGTTAGCAACAAGCAGGCAGAGAATCATAGAATCTCCTGAGTTGGAAGGGATCCACAAGGATCATCATATCCAGCTCCTGTTTCTGCACAGGACAACCCCAAAAATCACACCATCTGCCTGAGAGCCTTGTCCAAATGCTTCTTGAATTCTGTCAGGTTTGGTGGCATGCCTACTTCCTTGGGGAGCCTGTTCCAGTGCTCCACCACCCTCTGGGTGAAGAACCTTTTCCTAACACCTAACCTAACCTTCTCCTGGCACAGCTTCATGCCATTCCCTTGGGTCCTGTCACTGGTCACCAGAAAGAACAGATCAGCTTCTGCCTCTCCACTTTCCCTCATGAGGAAGCTCTAGACCACAATGAGGTCTCCCCTCAGTCTCCTCTTACCCAGACTGAACAAACCAAGTGACTTCAGACATTCCTCATATGGCTTCCCCTCTAGAGCCTTCACCATCTTCATGGCCCTCCTAATGGATGCTTTCTAGTCTACCATGCATCTTATGTTGCCAAAAAGCAAAATGACAAAATATGAAACATTTCCACAGATTAAACTCTTTAAGACACTTTACCCTCTCAGGTCTGCAATGAGGATCTGTCCTCCATTCCGAACATCAAAGATCTTCACAGATCTGTCTGAAGAACAGGTTGCTAACCGAGTGCCATAGTAATCCATCTGAGCATCGTGCTGCAAGGCAACAGAAAAGCTGCGGTCAGCACCTGTGAGCTCTGCTTAGTTAACAAATCTTAATGCTTTTAAAATCAGCTATAAGAGTTGTGAACAGATGACCAAGTCCCAGCATGACAGGTTAAAAAGGAGTCTTTAAACAATCCAGATTTATTTCCCCAATTGCTGTTTTCACTAACTATACAAATGTTATGCAGAGGTAATCTCAGGAATTCAGAGCAGAAGTGTGCAGCACTTGTAGGAAAGGACAGAAAATTAGTGCCACTGAGTAGAAAGCCTTGAGCAGTTATATATTTTTGCTTCTTACTATGACACTTCTTATTTATGTTTGAAACTTCAGAACCTAACTGGACTCTTTGCTTCTACAAATCACATCGAAACGTTCCCACCTACTTGTACTTGCACAACTGCTCCTGAAAACATCCACACAGAGTCACAGAATCATTTTGGTTGGAAAAGACATTTAACATCATCGAGTGTAACTGCTAAATAGCACTGCCAGGTCACCAGTAAACCATGTTCCTCAGCACCATATCTCCATGTCTTTTAAACCCCTCCAGGGATGGTGACACCACCACTGCCTTGGGCAGCCTGTCCCAGGCCTTGACAACCCTTTTGGGGAAGAAATTGTTCCTCGTGTCCAACCTAAACCTCCCCTGGCACACACAAAGGAAAATCAGTGTCATCTGCCAAAGCTCTGTACCACATAGTGCACATACACACACTGTTTCATAGAAACAGGCCTACGCATGAAGACTGATGTTCTAAATAATTTTCCCTTCCTTTAGTAGCCACTACACATATTAAACCAGCACTATCAGAGTTTCAAGCAACATTTTCCATCTCGTATCCCATGTGTATGTTTCACACAGGTGTGTACATTGCACTCTTCACCCCTCACAGGGCAGAAGCGGGATATGTGTCAGAGCAGTCCCCACACTTACTATCATGTCCTCGTGAGAGGTGTCCACAGTGTTAATGACCGAGACCTGCAGGGGAAGGAACAGAAATCAGAGCCAGCACAGATCACATCGAGGCCTGCCTCCGGTACACGGCTGCACGCCAGCTCCGGATCGGACAAGGCACCCTGGAGACCCCGGGACGGTCCCTCTTCTCCTGGCCTGGTCCCACCAGGGCTCCCGCCGGCGGAGCTGGCTCTGGCCGGGGCTGCCGCCACGGAGCTGTGCGATGCCCGAGTGCTGCGCGGGCTCCCTGGTCCAGGAAGCCGAACCCGGCTGCGCTACGGCCGAGCGCCGGGACACCATATTCACCATCTTCCCTTCGGCTCCGACTGACTACCTGGCCTAGCTCACTCTTCAGCCCCTAGCCCAAGCTTACCATGGCTGCGACTGTAACCGGCCTGCCCTCCGACCGCGCTCCTCAGACGTGGCACGGCAGTCCCACACCCAAAGGGCTCCGCCGCGGCGCCGCCTCGCCCTCCTGAGCGACGAGGTTCCGCCCGCGACGAGGTTCCCGGGCCTGCCGGTGCCTCCTGCCGGCAGGAGGCGATCGAACACCAGCAGTGCCACCGGCCCTGCCTGTCTCCTTGTGCGATCTTCGAGCGCTCCCACAGCGCAGTGGACCCTCCATCTCCCCGCGGCGCCGGGGCGAAGCTCAGCGCTCTGCACTGCCCGCGCACACCGGCGGGCCGAACCTTTTGCGGCTCAGAGAGGCACCGGCCGATCCCGGGGACACACCCCCAGGGGCTCCGGGCCCGCCCCGCCCCGCTGTCGGCCGGCGGGGCCCTCGGGACGGCTGCCTCGGGGGGGCGCCCAGCAGCGGGGCCCTGAGGGGAGCGGGCGGGTAGCTGCGGCGGGATCCTGTGCTTTGCGCCATCTTCCCGTACAGCAGCCCCGGCACCGCCGCCATGGCTAGCGCCTCGTACCACATCTCCAGCCTGCTGGAGAAGATGACCTCCACGGACAAGGACTTCAGGTGCAGGCACCACCGCCCGTGGCATGGCATGGCACGGCACAGCACGGGCCGTGCGGGCGGCAGCCGCCCGGGGACGGTGCCCTGGGGCCCGGGGGAGGGCTGCACGGGAGGGTGGCTTCGCACTTGGGGGGGGTCCCCTTCTCACTGAGGGGGGAGGTCCCTTCGTCCTGGGGGGGACCTTTCCCACTAGGGGTGGGTCCCTTCCCACTGAGGGAGGTCCTTTGCACGGGAAGGGGTCCCTCTTCCCGCTGGAGTGGTCCCTTCACACTGGGGGGATCCTTTGTCAGGAGCAGGCACAGTGTCCCCGGCTCCGCTGGCGGGTACAGTCCAGCTGCAGCGGTGTAGGATGTTTCTATATTGGAGGGATTAATCCCTCTTATTTACAGTATTTCAACCCAACTGCGTTCTGGCTGAGGAGGGAATGGAGAGAAACCAGTGACGTTGCCCTCCCTTGCCCAGTTTGCTGCATAATGGAAGTGAATGAGCAAAGTGGAAGGGGGAGTAAAAGTCTTGACAGCTAGACTTTGAATTCTTACTTGTTTTGAAAATGAAGACCATAGTAGCAAAAAGGCTGAAATACTTTCTTAGTTTGCTTCTCCGTTAGGAGGTTGGATGGCCAGTGCGTTGAAAAGGCTGAGAGACACCAGTCTGAGCAGACTTGTCACCAAGGAGATGGATGCTGCAGATAGTGGCCGTGCTCAGACAGCTTTGAGAACTGTTGCTGTGCAATGGGAAAATATACCTCTCTGACAGGACTAAGATTCTTTTATTCTCTTTATGTCAGCAGAAAAAAATGACGACTTTTTAGGGCAGGGGCCAATGGCTTGATACTTAAGGCATTCAATGAAAAATTGTTAAAAATACCAAGGGAGAAGTATTTCACCTATGAGCATATTGTTGTTGCTAGTTGAAAGAATTTGTGTTTAATACTCCATAGAAGATGTGCCCAACACCGGGCATGTGTTGTGTTACAGAGAAATTCCAGGGCTGTTTCCTCCTAGCACACAGTCAAACGTGATCCCATTGTCTGCCTTCAGTTGCATGACCAGCTATAGAACCAGATTTCTTCTGTTTCTCTCTTATAAATGGCTCCATGTGCCAGTTTCCAAGGTCCTGTGGCAGCAGGTAGCCAGTCAAAAGCTGGATGTGTTGCTGTGGAAGACTCTGCTCAGCCTGTGGCCATAATTGGTCATGCTTGTTCTACACAGACGTTGAACTGCAAGCGCAGCTTAATAGCTCTCGTGGAGTCACAGATAGGTTGTGTATTGTGAACGTTTTAGGGCAGAGTCCCCCTGGTTTTCTCACGTGGGGTTTTGGGCTGTCTAACACCACAGCAGTCCCTCATTCCAGCTGTACCTAGCTGCTACTCAAGAGCAGGCTTGCAGATTGAAGACACAAATGTTGCCCTGGTAGATGAAGCTTCTCACATGCTGGATAAATTACATCAGAGCCTAATTTAAAATGGAGGTGTCATATGGTAAAGAGAGGGAAGAGCTCCTCTGTGGTTCCTTTTAGACATCCATCCCTGTGCTGAAGCTAACATTAGAAAGCAGCTAACACACAATAACCACACTGAGATTTCTCAGAACCTCAGACTTCTATACTAGCACCTTTTATATTTCCTGCTCCCAGGAAAACAGATACTTCCTAGAACTTCTCACTATCCATTTTGAAATTATCCTTGTTAGAAAATTGTATTGGCTCACAGTCAGCTGGAAGTTTTATTTTTCCTTCTATGCTGGAATGATAAATACTTGCTTGGTTTTGCTCCACAGCAATCTAAATTTAGCCTAAGGAATTTCTGTGTTGTAATTTGCATGGAGTCATGACTCTCTTTCTCATTTTTGAGCCTGATAGGCCTTCTTCATGCATCGAATCATACTCAGTGCTGAGTTTGCCCAAAAGAGCACAGCTAGCTGGGTTCTGGCCCTAGACTGGTTTTCCTGGGCTAGGCAATTGGTGAAGAAAAGCCACCGTGATTTTTTTCTGGCATAGTTAACCATCTTGACTTAGTCACTGAGAAAAAATACACAAGCTGGCTGCTAATTCTAGAGGTTTAGTTTACCTTATCCCTTTTATGAATGTTAGTGAGAGGAGAGAACATATATTTCTCATTTTCACAGATTCATTAGCTAAAGCCTTTTCACCAGCTACCTCTAGCTGAGTTTTTCACTCCTAGGATAGTAATAATTATTTGAGCCTTGTTTCTTAGGACAGTGTAAAGTGCTGTAATTTCTTCTTTGAAAGTGTGTTTTCATGCAAGCACTAGTTGTCAAGTTTCATTGTCCAAAGTGATGTGAAACACATTTATGTCTGTATCTCAGCCAACCCACTTTTGCTCTATGTTCTTTCAGGTTTATGGCCACCAATGACCTGATGATGGAACTGCAGAAAGATTCAATAAAACTGGATGAAGACAGTGAGAAGAAAGTTGTGAAAATGCTTTTGAAATTGCTGGAGGACAAAAATGGGGAAGTACAGAACCTTGCTGTCAAGTGGTGAGGGCCTCAGCAGTAATTACTGTATTCCTTATCATTAGTAAAGCTGCCACAGACTGCAGAGAGTGTGTTTGAGTGGAGCCTGGCCCCACAGCCTTGGCACCTCACTCAAACCTCTCTTTGTAGGGGCTTTCCCTTCTTGCCAGGCACAGCTGTTTCTCTGTCGATGGGTGAGCAGAGAGGTGTATCTGTAGCAGCAGCAGGTGATTTTGGAAGCAGTTTGGTGTTTCTGTTATTAATCTTACTGTGTTCAAAGTAATATGCCTAACACTTCATTTCTTCAGAGAGAAATCCAGTTGAAAATTTTGGTCATTAATTTTCTCTCCATTCTCAGGCTTTGAAATCCAGTGCTGAATTTCCCAGTGGTCATGTCTTTGACAGAGATGGTACTAAACATGTACAGCCTTTCTGAAACACAGGTCCAAATCCTACTCTTCAGGGGCTTTTTCATTAAAACTTGAGATGCACTTGAGTTTTTTCCCTGCTTTGACTCAAAGTGTAGCCTATGCTGTTGCTTTGTCTTTGACCATCTCAATATTTTTTTTGTAGTCTAAATGAAAAAGGCAGAAGGTTCCTTTATTACTGAATCATCTGATGAAGTGATCCTGCTGCTGACATATTCTCTCCTGTCTCTCTCCCCCAGCATGTCTAAATGGGACATTCTAGACATGAGAGTGAGTGGGTCAGTTCACGCACAGGGCTCCAGACAGGTGGGCCATTTAAAGACAACTTTGGGCTCCTGTATTCTTTCCTACTGTGGATCTTACTCATATTCTCCTATTTTTAACCATATACTGTTTATATCCCTGCACTTTCCCTGGTTTCCCTGGCCCTTTCTTTTTTTGGTTTCCATTGTCCTGACTTTTTCTGGCCCTCTTCCTCTCTCTGTCTGCTTTGGGTTTGTTTATTCTGTTTTTTAAAGGAGAAAAAAAAAGTTGAGCACTGAACAGAGTACAGATTTCTTTGCCTGATTGCATTAAAAACCTACAGATCCTATAAATCCAATCTAAAATCCACTGCAGTGTGATACAGAGTTAACTGAGACAATGGTGCAGGGTATGTAGACCCAGGAACATGACCTGTGCTGCAGGATGTCAGTAGGGATACTGATGTTTTGGTAATATTTGCAGTTGGGGTTGAGCTGCCTTTGAGGAGGAGTAAGCCTGAGCATCCCTTTTGATGGTGAAAAGTATCCTCTTCCACTTGATTCTGACTGGCTTCTCTTCCTGCAGCCTGGGCCCACTGGTTGGCAAAGTGAAGGAGTACCAGGTGGAAACCATTGTGGATACACTGTGTACAAACATGTTGTCAGACAAGGAACAGCTGCGGGACATCTCTAGCATTGGTCTGAAAACGGTTATCTCCGAGCTGCCACCAGCCTCTACAGGTAAAATGCCAGTCCCTGTTTGTCAGACTGAAGCAATAGGGAATTACAGCCCCTGGGAAACTGGGGAAAATGGATAGTTCAGAGCCTAAAAGTGTCAGATTCCTTGTTCACCTGCTAGCGGAGAACTAGTGAAATAAGGGGAGAGACAGTAGAAGCTGAGACACCAGTGTGATTAAAGATGATATGAAATGAGAACTCGTGGTCACCCTGAGGATACTTAAGTCTGAAACTGCACCCGAGTTCTTGGAGCAGTCCCTTGTTTACAGCAATCCTAAAGTGTTTGGTGTGTGTCAGGATATTGCTGTTCAGACAGCCTGCCAGGGCTGTTGGTCTGCACATTAGCAATGCCACTGCCTCCTGCCATCTCAAGCAGTGCCAGCACTGCACCACCTGCACAGGGGCTGCTTCTCCTGCATTTGGAACTGCATATCCCAAAAATGCAGCAGCTATTCAGGACATACCTGAGACTCTGGAGATTTAAGTTTCCTTATGTATCTGTTGTTCCTTCATGGCAGGTGGCCATAGCAGTGCTGCCAGGCTGCTGGATTTTAGGCTAGGAGGAGAACCAGAATTAGTATGCAAATAATTACTGAACTCCTCTCAATTTCTGCAAAATGTTAAGCTCTTGCAAGCCATCCTTTCAGAATTTTTCATTTAAGATACATCATGTGAACTGAAACTGTTTTAGGGTAGCAACAGATAAGTCATCTCCTTAAGAGCTGGGATTGACACTGTGTGGGTAGAAGGCTCCAAAAGCAGTGTGGCTTTGCAGCAAAATGGAGAGGGTGGACATCTCCCCCTGTGCTTTCTTCAGCCTAAGCCCCACTCTGGATGGTTACTGTTGCTGTGGTGCTGTTTGCAGCAAAGGGAAGGTTTGAAATAATAATCCAAGAAACAGTGTGTGCCTGATGGAGGCTCTTTTCTCCGTGTTGTACAGCAGTTGATGATGATCAACACACAAAAGCTAGTTGTCTGCTGCTCTGATTAGATTTCCCAGTGGTGATTTCTTTTTCTAATGGAGGGATTGAATAGTTCTTAGTGGTAAAAAGTCTTCTTTTTAACTGACAGTGGGGAAAAATCTCTCTCTTGCAGGCTCCACCATGACAGCAAATGTGTGCAAGAAGATCACAGCCCAGCTGACAGGAGCCATTGGCAAGCAGGAGGATGTCTCTGTGCAACTGGAGGCTCTTGACATCCTGTCAGATATGCTAAGCAGGTACCGAGGGGTTTCCTTCTGGCAGCTGTGTATGGCAGGGGCTACATGTGTCTGTTTGCTTTTGATTTCTGTATTTCCCTAATCCTAATATGAAATCCTCAAAAATAGAGGATTTGGGTTGGCTGCCCCTGGGGAATACCTCAACAGAGCAGAATCCCCAACAGAGATGAGACAACATGCTGAGCTGTTCTGTGCTTGGGAGTAGCAGTATCATTGGTGATGGATCCCACAGAGGCTCATTTCAAATGCAAACAGAGTGAGAGGGCAAAGCAGTGAAGTTTATTTTAGCCCTGTGATCTGATCACACATGCATTTTTTTTTTCTGGTTGCCTTTTTCTCTTGTTACATAAGTCAGAGTGACAGTGTCATATGTCTGCTGCATGCAGGAAATTATTGACAAACTCCCAGGTCATCCAGAAGGACACAGTAAAAATCAAACTGCTCCATGATGGAGACAAATAACCTCTCTCTGTGTTTTACAGAAAAAAAATAGTGTTCAGACCACAATGCCAAACCCACCCTTTTACTCTCCCTCCCCACAACATGCATGAAGCCTTCATAGCTGAGGGATTTTTACATTTTTTGTTGATAAGAGGGATTTTTTCTCTGAGGCTTTGACTTTTGACTTCTGCCTCATTCTGTTGATTGCAGACTAGGAGGAACACTCTACTCTTTCCATTCATCCATCCTGAATTGCCTCCTACCCCAGCTGAGGAGCCCCAGGCTGGCAGTACGTAAAAGGGCCATCATTGCCTTGGGTCATCTTGTCTTGACCTGCAGTGGAAACATCTTCTCAGAGCTCACAGAGCATCTGATTACTGAGCTGAAGAGGAATGAGTCTACTTCCACTACCAGGACGTACATTCAGTGTGTTGCTGGCATCAGCAGGCAGGCTGGACACCGCATAGGTAGGATGAGTAGCTTGAAATGTCTTTGGGAAATGTGTCTGTGTTTTAGAGCAGCTCATTTTAGTGCTAAAAGACATGTGCTCACTCTGTTTCTAACATATTAGTGGCTTGTGCTTTGTGATTCCCTCTGTGGTCCTGACCTGGCCCTCTGATCGCTACTTGGAAAGGAGGAGACACCAGAGGAACTCTCTGGCTGCCCTTCTGTAGTCATTTCATCTTAAGGTCTTGCAGCGCTTCCCTGATCTGCATTAACACCTCTGTGAATTAGGTCGGTGGATTCACCCTGTTTTAAAGGAGAGGAGAAATGGAGGGCAGCATATTGTATTACTTGTCCAAAACATGGGTCAGAGCTTCTGAGGTTAGGTCCTAGAAGATCTCTAATCACAGCTATTTCCATGACTGAAATGCTGACAGAGGGCTGAAGAGAGGGAACGGGTCATCTGCTGAAAATCCCTGCAAGGCTGGTCTTTGGTGGGCTGCTGGCTCCTTGCCTGTGAGGTCCAGGAGAGGAATACTCTGCCAGCACACAAAGGAGGTGGCAAATGGCTGAGCTGTTACCTGCTTGGATGAGTGAAGGCTGGAATAATAATTTCACTGCTGCTTACTTTATCTTACCCAGGAGAACATCTGGAGAAGATAATGCCTCTGATTGTTCAGTACTGTAACGTGGAAGATGACGAGCTGAGAGAGTACTGCTTTCAGGCCTTCGAGTCTTTTGTGAGAAGGTGTGTGCCTTTGAGGAACATCAGTGCCTACCCTGTGCATCAATGTCCTCCTGGTGTAAATATCTACATGCTCAGCACCCAGGGTTGAGTACCTTTCTCCATACATTCCTCTTGGGAAAGGCAGTTCACAAAAGAAATCTTTTCTTCATGTGCAGAGCTGGGCTTGCGTTATGAGCTGCTTTACCTCAACGTGTGAGAGCACATTTCTGTATTGGTTTTGCAGGACTGGGAGTTTTCCTTCTCTGTGGAGGATTCCTCAGCAAGAGGGAGCTGCCTTATTCCTAGTGTGTGGAGGGTGTGGGAGGCAGGAAGGGCGCTCAGGCAGAAGAGCTGCTAAGCTGCAGCTCTCCTGATTTTTGGTCAGACATTAACTGCTTGTCTTAGAGAAGGTCTGCAGAGCTGCTGAGGTTTTCTCCCATGAAGGGAGGATTCAATCAGGTGGTGAAGGGATTTTTTTTTTCCTTGTAGAGAAATCATTGCATCCTCTCCAGGGTAATGTGGAGCTTTGTGCACAGCAGGAAGGAGCAGTTCTGGTTTAACTCCTGTTGACAAAATGTTCATATAGACTGTGAAGCATTTTGAGATCCTACTGAGATTAATGGTATTATTTGGATATTTAAAATAGCTTAGTCTTTCTTAACTCTTAGCATTTGTATTTGTTGTGATAGGTGCCCAAAGGAAATTGACCCTCACATCCCTAATGTGATGGGATTATGTTTGAAGTACATCACCTTTGATCCGAACTACAACTATGATAATGAGGAGGAAGAAGAGGGAGAGATGATGGAAACTGAAAATGGGGAGGATGAAGAGCAAGGTGCCTGCTTGTGAGGATGACTGTGCTCAGCAGAACACTGGGTTAACATTTCTCCCCTTCCTGCTTTCTCACCCTCTGTGATGTTGCTTTTCAGATCTGCTTCAAAACAGTTATCTTAGATGGGTTATTTTCATTTACCAAGGGTAATAACATAGCTGCACGTGCAAAGTTCCAGCAGGTATTCTGAGTTTGTTAGCTTTATTTTTTTCTGGCAAGGTCCTCAGATATCTGCCTGACTGAGGCAGCTATGAAGATACTGAAACTTGAACTCTGAACTAATTAACTGCTACAGCAAAAAGTTAGAACAAGTTCTTTGGAAGAAAGGCATTTTTGTTTACCTTTACAGTAATTGGGGTAAGATCCTGGCTGGCTTCCTGGAGAATGTGATAAATGTTCTGCCAGTAACATTGTAAATTTTTACATTGTTTTGTGCATTCAGGAATTGCTAAGACAAATATTTAGCATATTTCTGGCTTTAAAATTTGAGAACCTCATTCTCCTTTCAAAACAAAAGCTTTGATGCCCAAACTGCAGTGGCCGATTACAGTTTATTGTCTGTCAGCTCTTAGCTGGAACAGAATAATGTGACACAGGGCAGCCCTGGTCACACTGGCTGGTAATGGGGTCTGTAGGGACAGGCTCTTCTGAACAATTTGTGTTCCCAGATATGTGTGAGTTACTGGTATCTATTTGTCTAGTCAGCTGGACAGGGAACTTTAGCTGTGGTTTTCTCACAGTGGTGCACCTTGTCTTTCTCTTGTCTTGCAGAAAGCGATGATGAGTACAGTGATGATGATGACATCAGCTGGAAGGTCCGCAGGTCTGCAGCAAAGTGCCTGGAGGCCATTGTCAGCAGCAGGCATGATCTCCTTCAGGACTTCTACAAAACTCTTTCCCCGGTCTTGATAAGCAGATTCAAAGAGAGGGAGGAGAATGTCAAAGCTGACATCTTCAGTGCTTATATCTCCTTGCTGAAGCAAACGCTGCCCACCCAGAGCTGGCTGCATGCTTCAGATGCATCTGGCAAGGATGATGTTCCTCTGACAATGCTTCAGAACCAGGTGAGTGAGAAGGTGACAGGCTGGCTTCAGTCAGAAAGCCATGAAGGGAAGTAGGTACTGTGCCAGAGATGGATATATCTGGTAGTTAAGCTTGAGAACGTAGCTAGCTGAAAGTGCCCTGGGGCATGCAACTAGAGGGGACCAAATCCTGAGGGCTGACCATTTACTGTGTGTCTCCCACCATTCCTGGGGAGAGTGCTAAGCCAGTGAGGGAGCTCTGAGCTGTAACTACTGACTGGTGAGTCCTTGGTGCAGGAGGGTTAAAATCCCTGCAAAAATGTGGTTACTTCACTGATTAATCATCTTAGCCATATGAGATATTTATTTAAGTAACTTGCACCTCAGCCCTGTGATTTCTTTTCTTTCGTTTCACTGAAACTTTCTTGCTTTCTCTGAAACACTGCCAGGGTGTCCAAGTTTAAACATGTTGATGGGGCTAGATCCTTAAACAGCAGACCAGGAAGGAATCCTGAAACTCTTTTAAGTTCCTTTAGTCCTGATCTGATCATGTCATTGTGTTTCTTTAAGCTTCTATGTTAGGGGATAAAACAGCCTTCAGGAAGGGCTGCTCAGGAGTCCGTAGAATGCCAAGAAGAAGAATAATGTCCCCTCCATATATATCTTTTCTTCACGTGCACTGTCTTGTACCTTAGGCCTCTGGCTCAGCAGAGGAGGCTGCTGTGGTAGCACAGCTCTGTCTCCTGGAAGCTGAGATTACTGCTGTGTTTCTGTTTTTGTTTTTTTTCCCAACCTGCAGGTTCCCAAGATCGTCAAGGCCTTGCACAAGCAGCTCAAAGAAAAGAGCATCAAATCCAGACAGGGTTGTTTCAGCCTCCTGACAGAACTGGCCAATGTCCTTCCTGGCTGCCTGGCAGATCACATCCCTGCACTCATCCCTGGTAAACTTGTTTGTGGGCCGGGGCTGAAGGAGCAGGGTTGGCTCAATGCCTGTGCTGCAGTTTTATTCCTGCATATTAATCTCTTCAGCATCAGAACATACAGATGAAGTTCTGCTCTGTGTTGATGTGCTGAACAGCTCCCAGATCAATCCTTTTAGGAGGGCCTGTTCCATCCTCCTTTGAAAGCAGCTGGAATTCTGCTCTTGGCCCACTGAGATCAGTATCACAAGTGATATTTTCTTTTACAAAATGCAGTGGCATTTAAAAAAATACTTACATATACTTATGTACTTATATTTGCACTGCCACATTTTTCTAGGAGCTTTCTTGCCTTTGGGCTCATGAAGCATCCCACTGCTGAAAGGCTGTTAGTACTGAGGTCCTGCCTTTGCTCTTGGTGTGGCTGCATAGCAAATACAAAAGAAGTCTCCTGTGATTGTCCCTGGGCCAGATCTATGCAGCTGCCTCTTTCAAATTAACAGATTGGAAAAAAGCATTCAAACCAAGAGTCAGGTGTGACTTCAGGGATGGAGAGCAGTGTTGGCGTAAATGTTCCTCATTGAGTCTTCTGGGAAACATAAATTTGTGCTGCAGAAATTGGATTTACCTCCCTCTGCAAAGGTTGTCCATTGTTAACGGTCTGCAGTTGTGTTCCAAACGGTACTAACAGAAGTTGTACAACTAGGTAAACATAGAGAACGTGCTGCTTTGTAAAGCCTCCAGCAGAACAATGAAGACCTCATTTGGGGGGATTCCTGCTGCCTGGAGTGCCTGTTGTTGACACTAGGCTTTCCCAGTCTCAGTTTCACGTCATGTTGTCATACTTATTTGCACTTAACTCTCCATCACTTCTCAGCTCAGCCCAGGATGACTTTTCAAACGAACTTTTAAAAATGTTTTTGTTGCCAGCCCTCCAGGACTGCCACAAAGACCAGTTGTGTCTGAATTGACACTACCTGGAAAGCAGGAAGGCAGCAAGAATGTCATGTGTCTTCTGTATGGGGAGGGGAAGGAAAGAAAATCAATCCCAACTGTGTCCTTTGAGGGAGGGGTGTGTTAAAAAACACATGATGAATAAGACAGCATTCACTCTTGTCTTTTCTGTACAGGTATTGTTTTCTCCTTGGCTGATAAATCCAGCTCCTCCAACATGAGGATTGATACGCTGTCCTTCCTTCATGTTCTTCTCTGCAACCACCAGCCGGAGGTATTTCATCCTCATATCAAAAGCCTATTACCTCCTGTTGTGACCTGCATTGGAGACCCCTTTTATAAGATCACTTCAGAAGCTCTGCTGGTCACTCAGCAACTTGTGAGAGTTATCAGGCCTTTGGACAAGTCTTGCACTTTTGATGCCAAGCCCTATGTGAAGGACCTTTTTCCTGGTACTCTGAAGCGGCTGAAGGCGGCTGACATCGACCAGGAGGTGAAGGAGCGCGCTATCTCCTGCATGGGACAAATCATTTACAATCTGGGAGACTATTTAAGCTCTGATCTCCAGCCAACCTTGAAGATATTTCTGGAGAGGCTCAAAAATGAAATCACCAGATTGACAACTGTCAAAGCATTAACCTTAATTGCTAGTTCTCCACTGAAAATAGATTTGAGACCCATCCTAGGGGAAGGTTTCCCCATTCTAGCTTCTTTCCTGAGAAAGAATCAACGTGCCTTGAAACTGAGCACTCTGACTGCTCTGGACATCCTGGTGAAGAACTACAGTGACAGCCTCAAGCCTGCCATGATAGACTCTGTCCTAACAGAGCTCCCTGCTTTAATAACTGAGAATGACATGCATGTTTCCCAGGTGGCTGTCACTTTCCTTACTACCTTGGCTAAGGTTTATCCATCCTGTATTTCCAAGATCAGTGGTTTCATTCTTGCTGAAGTCTTTCAGCTTGTCCACTCACCTTTGCTTCAGGGAGGGGCACTGAACGCCATCATAGACTTTTTCCAGGCTCTGGTTTTGACAAAGACAGCCACTATGGGTTACTCAGAGCTGATGAAGCAGCTGACATCACCCATTTACTCCTCAGATTCATCTGGGACATCGGTGACGTTACACAAACAGGCATATTACTCGGTTGCAAAGTGTGTGGCAGCCCTTTCCTCAGCCTGCCCGAAGGAAGCCTCTGCAACAGTGAACCAGTTTGTTCAGGATGTCAAAAACACCAGGTCCAGCTCTGCTGTTAAGGTGCTGGCTTTCCTCTCCCTAGCAGAGATGGGCCGCACCATGAACCTCAGTGCTCACAGGGAGCTCAAAACTGTCATCCTGGAAGCGTTCACTTCCCCCAGTGAAGAGGTGAAATCTGCTGCTTCCTATGCACTGGGGAACATCAGCGTTGGGAATCTGAAGGAGTATCTTCCCTTCATGCTGAAGGAGATCGGAAGCCAGCCCAAGAGGCAGTACCTCCTGCTGCACTCTCTAAAAGAAGTTATCAGCTCCTCCCCAAGTGACAGCCTCAAACCTTACGTGGAAGATATTTGGGCTCTGCTTTTCAAGCACTGTGAGTGCACAGAGGAAGGGACACGCAATGTGGTGGCTGAGTGCTTGGGGAAGCTGACATTGGTGAATCCCTCGGAGCTGCTGCCACGGCTGAAAAGGCAGCTGTCGTCAGGTAATGGGAAGGGCAATAGTGAGGGCAGGGAAATGCTTTCCTGTGCTGACAAGTCCTCTTGTCAGCTGCTGGGGGTACCACAGGGAGCAAAGCCAGTCTGCAGTGAGGGATACAAGAGGGATCTTTGCAGGGGGCGATCAGAGGAGTGCTGGCTTGCACTGGGGGCTGGGAGGTTGTTGGGAACAGGCACTGCATATGGAGATCGTGTGGGAGCAGGATTTAAACAATGAGGGTGTTAACACAAATACTCTGTTCTCTTATCTCTTCAAAGCATGTGTAATGTGACCAAGAGCAGAATATGTACCAAAAGGTGACAGCAGTGATTTTGTCTCTTGATCTTCCACTGTTTTTTCTTTTCCATTTCACCGCAGGCTCTCCACACGCCCGGAGCACAGTGGTAACTGCAGTCAAATTCACAATTGCAGACCAGCCTCAGCCCATCGATGCTCTCCTGAAAGGCTGCATAGGTATCAACAGCAGTGTGAGCTTGAGTGAGATGTCAGGAGTCATTAGCAGCACAGGGCTTTTCACACCTATGTGAACCTCATGTCATCCAGTTAGATTTTGTCTGTGTTTCTCTGCTTTTGGGATTAAAGAGCATGTCTTGGGCATGTTCCGTTGGTGAGAGGTTTTTTAGGCAGTGTTAAGTTCCTTCTGCATTTAAACTTAAGGTTCAAGCACCTCATGAAAAGGATCTTGGAAAATATAACCTACATGAGAAGGGTCTTATGTCTAGGGAGTCTACATCTCGTATCTGTTCTACAAAACTGGGCCTTCTGTTTCAGAGAAGTTTCAGCAGATGAGATCTGAGCAAGAAAAATCAAACCCCAACTTCCATGAATACCAAAGCTTCTGTTTTGTCTTTGGGGTGGGGTAGCTGGAATCATGTGGTGGGGTTTTTTTATGCCTAAATGCAGGAAAGTCATGTTTCTTCACAGAATCACACAGAATCTCCAGATTTGGAAGGGACCCATTAGGATCATCTAGTCCAACTCGTGTTTAGGCACAGGACAACTCCACAGTCAATTTACTTAATTTTCTTCATTTACTGTGTCCCACATGAAGGGAGCAAAAGCGTCTCAAATGTTTCAGACTGTGCCCCTAGAGTTAATTTGCCATAGCTGCTTTCATAAGCAGGCTCCTTGACAGACACTCTGATAGACTTTTAAACCACTGCAGCAGGACTGATGGGTGCATTCTTATCCCACAGGTGACTTCTTAAAAACCCTTCAGGATCCAGACCTGAATGTTCGACGTGTGGCTCTGGCCATGTTTAATTCTGCTGCTCACAACAAACCCTCTTTAATCCGAGACCTGCTCAGTGCAGTCCTCCCCAGCCTGTACAACGAAACGAAGGTCAGGCGGGAGCTCATCCGGGAGGTACGGCCTCACTTCAGCTTGGCTGCAGCACGGCAGTGACTTGGTGCGCATGAGGCTTAGATGGGGCTGTCACCCTGCCTGCTGTTAGGTGACAGCTGTGGTTTTTTTCTTGTTTAAGGTAGAAATGGGGCCGTTCAAGCACACAGTGGATGATGGCCTTGATGTGAGGAAAGCTGCTTTTGAGTGCATGTACACGCTGCTGGAGAGCTGCCTTGACCGACTGGATATCTACGAGTACCTGGACCACGTGGAGGATGGACTGAAGGATCACTATGACATTCGGGTAAATGCTGGGCCTTAACTGCTGGAGGGTGGTGACATCACTGATGGCATTCATGCTCTGGGGGCCTGGAACTGAGCTGTCACCACAGCACTGTGCCCCTGCCCTGCCGTTTCCTGTTGTATGCAGCCGCTGCAGCCTTTCACCTAACATCTAGCTCTAGTTTGACTACGGTGGCCTTGGAAACACAACCCTGATGCAGTTGGCTTTATAGGAAATACACTGAGTTCTCTCTGCCTTTAAACTTAAAGATTGTCACTTGCTCATTAAGGCCAGTGGCACTAGATTAAAAAAAGGTAGCACTCTCGTTGTTGGCCTCATAGCCTAATAGGAAGCATGGCATCTCTTTCATGCTATGAATTGATTGACCTGCACTTAGCCATGAGTACAGGAGTGGCAGGATCCCTGTGCGGATCGTGGCCACTTCTCCCAGAGGCCATCAGCCTTTCACAGGTGTCCAGGAGCAGGGCTCAGCTGGGCTACCCTCACGTGCCGCCTGCCAGCGGGTGCCACCAAAGCTCTTACTTACAAGAAACTCCCCACAGAGGGGTACAGCACCATGCCTCAGGGAGAAAACCATGCAGGCTTTGGTAGGGAGGATCAGTGCTCTGAGCCCAGGGGCTGCAGTAAAGCTATGCCTCTTTTCTTTTCCCTCCCTCATCTAGATGCTGACATTCATCATGCTGGCCCGGCTGTCCGCGCTCTGTCCCAGTGCCATGCTGCAGCGGCTCGAGCGACTGATAGAGCCGCTCCGGGCAACTTGCTCCACAAAGGTAAGATCAGGCAGAGAGTGTGATGCATGGGGTGTGGGTTGTGATCCAAAGCCATCTCTGCTCTTCACCTTCTCCATCACTGCTGCTGAGCAGCTGCTCCCTAAGCTCCTCCAGCTGGAAAAGCACCTGTGCTTGTCTCTTGTCTCTGCTGGTGTGCCTGTGCTCTTTTCTAAATGCCAACTAAAATGGTGCTATGGGTTTGTAGGTAAAGGCTGGTTCTGTGAAGCAGGAGTTTGAGAAACAGGATGAACTGAAGCGCTCTGCCATGAGAGCAGTGGCTGCTCTGCTGACCATCCCTGAAGTAGAAAAGAGCCCAGCAATGGCTGAGTTTTCATCTCAGATCAGATCCAATTCTGAAATGGCATCACTTTTTGAGAGCATTCAGAAAGATTCCACAGCCTTGCCCACCTCAGAGTCGATGGACATGAGCTAAACTCTGTTTACTTCACCACCCTCCTGCCCTTGCAATGCATCAACGAAGTGGAAACACCACATAACATCACTGAGCTGGTCTCTACGCAACAGACACTGGGCACCAGCAGGAGCAAACAGCTGGTTCCAGCTGCACTCAACATTGGACATGGACACCAAGTGAACTGTAGCATGATGTGTGAGATAAGGGAACCATGTCTTAACAGAGGGGAAGGCTTGGGAAAGGAGTGTTCTGTTTTTCCAGTGAGTTTTTAAGGGGTGTAGAAAGCAATCAAAGTTGAGCATGGTTCCAGGAAAAAATAGAAGCTACTGCCTGAAATATTTCCTTACTGCAGTACAGACTAAAACTTTTAACTTTTTTAACCACTGCACAAGCACTTTCTTCCCCGAATTGCCTGAAGAATGTATTCATATTGTCTCACTAAGTAACCTGGCTAAAAAGTAGAAGTCACATCTTTAATTAGTGATGAGCATCCTAAGCGTAGGGCCCATTTCAGAGGGGACTTGCCCTGGCCGAGCTGCACTGGTCAGGGTGTTTACCCTGACCCCCAGGCTTCCCTCTGGGGCCAGCTCACAGAACAGGCACTAACAGCTCAGAGTTTTGGTGGTGTTTGGGTAATATGAAGCTGTTCTTGCTCGACTTCCCTCTTTATGATTTGTACTGCAAAATACCTCAACCATGTGCCTCCCAAGAGATGATGACCTGACTGTGTGACAGGTACAAACTTTATACTGCACTAGTCCTTGCCTTGCACTTTCACTCTGGCTTCTTTCCCCCTTGTAGCAGTTCAGTTAGTTTGGTGTGACCAGCAGTGAGGGCACTGATCTGTGCTGAGCTCTGATCACTCAATAGCAGCAGTGTGTGCAGAAACCACGTTAGTGTCACAGCAGTAAGAGGTGGAAGTCACCTGCCAGAGGGGCAAGGACACCAAGTAGCCCACACTAACCCTTCTGTCATCTGAAAAGTTACTCCACAGTGGCTGCAATGTTCAAATCCTGCTCTAGGGGAAAAAAGCCTTAAAGAGACAGAGGGTGTAACAGCATGTTAGAGAACAAGGCCACCATGACGCACTCCTGGTAGCCGTGGAGCTGCAATACACTTCTTTCCTGACAGAGTGATTGATGTGAAAAGTATAGTGTTGCGTGAAAGAGCATCCCTGGTTTGAGTGGTACCAGAAATAAAGATGTGCTTATGAAGCCAAGGGCACTCCTGAACTCCTTAGTCATCATCGACACTGCACATCATCACTGCAGGCAAGCATGCTGCTGCATGGCGACAGTCAAGGTAACCCCATGGTTGTTCCAGAGGCCCAGGCAAAGCCTTTCCCTTAGCACTCAGAACATCCACCCCAGTTTGGTTTTACACTTTATTAAATACATCTGGGAGGCAGTGGATGGTTTACTCATTCTCCTCGCTGCGCAGTCTGGCGTTGGGATTGGTGATCTTGATGGCGAGCTGGGCAGCTCTCTCCACAATGACCTTTCGGTTCTTGGAAGACACGTTGTGAGCGATCTCTGCACAGTATGACCTGTAGGGAACAGCCCCTGCATCAGCCTCGGCTCCAGCAGCCACAGCAAAGCTCAACAGAGCCGTCCCCACTCTGAGAGCTCAACCGCACTGCTGCCATGCCTGGCCCAGAGCAGGAGCTCATGCCTGGTCCCTCCTGCTTAATGGTGTTGAGTACTACTCTTACTACTTCCTATTGAAAGAATAGATTTAGTAGACAAGTAGATTTAGGTTTGCGTCTGAACAGACCCAAAGCCACAGGTCTGATCAGTAGTTATAGGCTCATAGACTGGTTTCAACAGGAAGGGACCTTTCAGGGTCATCTAGTCCAACTCGTCTGTACTGAGTAGGGACACCTTCAACTAGGTCAGGTTGCTCAGAGCTCCAAACAACCCGACCTGGAATGGGACGTCTACCACCCCTCCAGGCAACTTGGGCCAGGGTCTCACCATCCTCACAATGGACAACTTCTTCCTTCTATCTAGTCTAAATCTCCCTCTTTTAGTTTAAAACCATCACCCCTTGTCCTGTCACAACAGGCCCTGCCAAAAGGTCTCTCCCCATCTTTCTGACAGGTCCTTTTAAGTACTGAAAGGCTGCAAGAAGGCCGCCTGGAGCATTCTCTTCTCCAGGCTGAACAACCCCAAACCTCCCCAAACCACCACTACAAAGTCCTGTTTCTGCCAAAGGTATGAGTTCACAGCCCCCAGACACCCTCTCTGCACCCTCCTGTCAGCAGCACTAAGGAAATCAAGATTACATTCATGCTCTTAAAAGTAGCAGCTTCTTTCATCTCCTGCCTGTGTCACCTTCTTGTCCTCCACCCCAGCGCTGTTTGGCAGGGAGCAGAGAGGTTCTGCAGACTCACTTGTTGCTCATCATCAGCACTTCCAGCTCCTTGACATTGTGGACCAGGAACTTCCTGAAGCCTGTGGGCAGCATGTGCTTTGTCTTCTTATTGCTGCCATAGCCAATGTTGGGCATCAGGATCTGCCCCTTGAACCGCCGCCGCACACGGTTATCGATTCCTCTGGGTTTGCGCCAATTACGCTGAAAGAACACAGAAAATATGTAATAGTTACAAAACAAAACCAGCCTGAACATGCCTGACTTGCGATAACAGCTGTAGCCAAAATTGATCCCCAAAGGGACCCAGTGTGCCCAGCTGTGACAGCACCACCACTACTGATACACCCACCCTTTGATCCACCATCAGCCCTACCAGCCACTACACAACTGCCCCAGAATTCATTTTCCTATGAACAGTGGCTGTTTACCTTGATCTTGACATAGCGATCAGACTGGTGTCGGATGAACTTCTTGGTCCTCTTCTTGACGATCTTAGGCTTCACGAGAGGCCTAAGGGCAGGCATGGTGCCTAGAAGGAACAGCACTGGGGTGAGAAAGGAGGCCCAACACGGCAGTGACGCGATATCCCACTGACAGTGTGTGTCGCAGACTCTCTTCCGCTCACTGGCCACTTGGGAGGCGAGCGAGGGAATGGGTATCACCTGCAGTGGCTCTGCCTCCCGCCTCCGAAGCTGGCAGAGCACTGAGAGCTCTCCAGATGCGATCCTGGGAGGTGATACCTTGCTCGCACCACTTCCATAACCACCTTTGCAGGCCTTATGTTTCCCCACCCTTTATACTCCTGCCCCAACAGCTTCAGAACCCTTCCTGCTTCCGAGACCGGGTTGCTGCCACATGGGCAGACGTGCAGACTGGGCTGCGACTACTCTTCTCCACAGATAAAAGTGGATGAAGACTTACCCAACGCGACCCTCTTGCAGATTTGGCTGCTGCTGCCCCTGCTCCGCTCCCCGTCAGCAACGCAGCCCTTTCAACTCTAACACTAAACCCACGATTTTAACTCACGCTCTCCGGTTCAGCGACACACACGGCGCAGGCCCCAGCCCAACATCCTCCCGGCACTCAACGGCTATGGACGTGGAGCAGGCCAGGCGCCAGAGCTTCCCAGCCCGTTTCCCCACCACGGCTCCTCGCCCGCCCCCGTAGGCTCCCCGCGCCCCGGAAGGCAAAGCCCAGCGCCCCGAGAAACCGCACGGGAGGCTCTAGCCCTGCGGCCCGCGGGATAGGGCGGCCGGCTCCTGCCTGCGAACGGTTGGCAGAGGGACGTAGGGCGCGGCTGTGTCAGGTCGTGCCGTGCCACCGGCCCCAGGGGGTGGATGGCCGTGGATGGTGATGGATGAATACAGACAAGGACTCACCGACAGCTCAATGCCACCTTCCGCCGAAGGCCCCGCCGAGAAAGAGAGGCGGTGCCGCGCGCAGGGGCTTATGGGATACGCGGACGGTCCTGCCTGGTGCGTGTGGCGCCTCGGCTTCGTAGAGGAAGCCGGAGAAGCTGGTGCAGAGGAGGTGGGTAGAGGAGGCCGAGCCACCGGGACCTCACGGGGTACAGGGCCGCCGCCGAGAGCGTTCTGTTCGGTAGAGACGTCCCGAGAGAACAGATCGATCGAACCGTGTGTTCCGTACGCGGCTGCCAGGACCTGTCCGAAGTCACTGCCGCCTGTGCCCTTGCTTCCGCCAGTCCCGCTGAGCAAGAGGGCGCCACCTAGCGGTGCGGCGGCGCGCCCAGCTCCGCCGGCTTGGAAAAAAGAGCAGCTTCTTCTGCTTCGACTGGACACACGTGGGCAGAGCCTGCCCTTAGGGACGGGGAACCATGATGTGGTTTCAGCACTCACTGGTCGTATGATCACAGCCGTTGACTCGGCCGGAGCCTCTCCGGCTCGGGCCCCGGTGGCTCGGCAGATCCCGCGAAGCCGAATGGGGCCCAGCCTGCCCCGCCTCTTGACACTTGGCTACCCAGTTGCCGTTCCCGCAGCAGACAAGTGCCACCGGGGAAACGGTGAGACCCCGCCCCCACTCTGAACGAACAGATGGTACAAAACCCGGGGCACATTTATTTAAAAACATAAGAGATTTCCAACGTTTCACGAGTTGGTGTGGAGAACTTGCTGACAGAGAAGCACCTCGAAGCCACCTGCTGCAGAGGGCCGAGGTGAGGTCTCCTCTGTGCTCATGGCTTCACTCAGCAGCAGCTCAGCTGATGCTCAGCCTTTCCTGGTTCTCCCAGAGCCACGTATGGTACACGTTCAGCTTGTGGTCCTGCGGCTGCACCTGAAACACCAGAGAAGCATTCAACATCCACTAAAACGTCCTCTCCTACACCACCCTCTGCTCCAGTGTACGTTCCAGCTCTGGACATTTAAATCAGTGGACTGATGATCTCCAGAGGTCCCTTCCCACCCCCACCATGCTGGGATTCTGTGGCACAGCCCCACTGCTGACACGGTGGCTGCAGCACCCACCTCCTTCCACTCGTTGACGCAGAAGATCCGGTAGGAGTCATTGCCGTACTTGCCGATGCCGTGCAGCTCGATGGGGTACCGCCAGTGCTTGCTCAGGTATTCATCTGCAAGGCAGGGCCACAGAGCTCAGTGCCTGCAGCAGGCAGGGCACAGGGAGCAGCTTCAGACAGGCTCCTGGCTCTCTGCTGCTGGAATATGCCTCCACTTGGGAACATTTTAAATGAAAAACGTAAGTTTTAGCTATTTCCTAGTGAAATTAGGCGATGAATCTCTTATGGAGTACAGCTTAAACACCTTTTAAACAAATCACTGAGGGCGAGTTTTAATTACATCTCTCTCCTCAGAGCCCACAGAGGAATACTTCTACATTAAGTATAAAAAAAAAATATCAGAATCATAGAAAAATTTAGGCTGCAAGGGCCTTCTGGAGGTCACCTATGCAACAGAGAGCAGAGCCACCTTATCACTAAATCAGTCTTGCAGGTGTTTGTATTTTTTCCCACCCAAAGAAGTCTCCCAGACAGGTGTCTGGTAGAACTCATTATGTTTATGGCATTTTATCCTCAGCAAAGACAGCAGGATCAGCAGCTTTGCACATGCAAGACCAACACATCCCAAAGCTGCATAAAATGAACCACCACAAAAATCTGTCAAGCAGAAGCTGTAGTTTGAAGATAATGGTGTTTGCTGTGCCAGTGTAATTTAGATCCTTCCACAGCCACGTGCAGGAAAACCTACCTGAGAACTTAATGATGGTTTTGGCTCTGAGCTCATAGAGGCCAAGAGGTTTGAGTAGCTCTGACATTTCTCTCCAGTCTGCAGTCCTGGCTATTTCCGGAGAAGGATACTTCTTCAGGAACTCCCAGAGCACAGGAATTGCCATTTTCCCTAGTGAGAGAAGCCATCATGAGCAGACACTGTGCAGGTGACTCTCCTTGATTATCTATGTACTCTTGGAGCAAGGTTCTTCAGAGACGGGTTACAAATGAAGGATTTCTTTTATGCTGACAGAAGTTAACATACATTTGTTCTTTCATTAATGCTATTACAAGGGGCAGCTGTTCTGACCCTGTACCACCACCCCAACACTTCCATAAAATGAAGCTGTATTACCCTAGTTACCTGAAGTTTTATTGAGAAATATGGTTGCAATGAGAAGTTTCCATGGATCATGGAAAAGTGTTTCTTGGATCAGATTAAAAGGAGAACGTGGAGGAGTCCATTTTCTGAGGGCCTTCCTTCGAGGTGGGCTGGGAGCTGGGCACAGAGGCAATACAGGAAAGTTTATTGGGCAGCAAAGGATGGATTAACCTATTCAAATAAAAATTATTTTTAAAAAACAAAGACCTTTTGAGGCAGATTCATCTTTGTCAGGGCACTATGCACAGACAGAGTCATGGCAATTCCCACAGAGATGTTACAGAACTGCAGGGGACTGTGCTCCCCTGGCACAGGCTGCAGGAAGGGTGGAGGCTGCCTGCAGGTGCCCCTAAGTTTCATGTCAAATCTGTTTTCAGAGGGGAGAGGCTGCCACAGGGTGCAGGGTTCACCCTAACATCAGTGGCCTGAAGAGACCTTCCACAAACCCATTCATCCCAGCACCTCACAGCAGCTGAAGGAGCTGCTGTCTGTCACCAGCCTCAATGGTTTGTTCTAAGACACAAAGCAATAACATCTAAAATGGGACAACATCAGTACTAGTGCAGCACACTAAGCTCTCTGACACCATCTGAACATGGACAGCCTAAAACTGGAGATTTTCATAACACCACTTGTTCTTGAACCATCCTATTCCTCCCCTCACAAAAGAAAAATCTCTAAATAATATTATACCTTCTTTACTGTATTTACTTGAAAAATACGGGCTTGTTTTCCTCCTATCCACTTGTGATCGTGGCACAGACTCTTCTGTAAAGAAATAATACTTTAGCATCAAAAAGAAAAAACCCAAGTATTTTGCTGTTACAGTTCACAGCCCATTTCCACTTTATGTTGTGATGGAAATACAAGGATTCCTTGTAGTATACACAACATAAATGAACAGGCTCAAACAATAAACAAAGATTAAATGTTAGCCAGACACTCTAGCACACAAAACAAGCAAAACCTAGCCTTCTCTGTGAATCAAACTAGCCAACTGTGCAGCACCATTCAAACAGTTAGTGCAGCAAAGGTGACTTACGGACATTGATGAGGGTAGGGCAGTGGATGTGGTTTAATTTCAGTAAAGCGTTTGACACTGTCTCCCACAGCATCCTTGCAGCTAAACTGAGCAAGTGTGGTCTGGCTGATTGGGTAGAGAGGTGGATTGTGAACTGGTTGAAGGACAGAAGTCAGAGAGTCGTGGTCAATGGGATGAAGTCTAGTCGGAGGCCTGTGTCAAGTGGAGTCCCTCAGGGGTCAGTTCTGGGACCAGTACTTTTCAATCTATTCATTAACAACCTGGCTGAGGGAACAGAGTGTGCTCTCAGCGAGTTTGCTGATGACACTAAACTGGGTGCAGTGGCTGACACACAGGAGGGTTGTGCTGCCATTCAGCGAGACTTAGACAGGCTGGAGAGTTGGGCAGGGAGACATTGAGTGAGATTCAACAAGCGCAAGTGTCCAGTCTTGCACCTGGGAAAGACCAACCCCATGTATCAGTATAGGTTAGGGACTGACCTGTTGAAGAGCAGTGAAAGGGAAAGGGATCTGGGGGTCCTGGTGGATGGAAGGATGAGCATGAGCCAGCAGTGTGCTCTTGTGGCCAGGAGGGCCAATGGGATTCTGGGGCGGATTAGAAGGGGTGTGGTTAGTAGGTCAACAGAGGTTCTTCTTCCCCTTTACTCTACCCTGGGGAGGCCACATCTGGAATACTGTGTCCAGTTCTGGGCCTCTCAGTTTAAGGATAGGGAACTGCTGGACAGAGTCCAGCACAGAGCCACAAAGATGATGAAGGGGCTGGAACATCTTCCTGATGAGGAAAGGCTGAGGGAGCTGGGTCTCTTCAGCTTGGAGAAAAGGAGACTAAGAGGTGACCACATCTATGCTTTTAAGTATGTGAAGGGTGAGTGTCAGGAGGATGGGGTCAGGCTCTTCTCAGTGAAGCCCAGTGACAGGACAAGAGGCAATGGTTGTAAGCTGAAGCACAGGAGGTTTCTTGTGAACACATGTAGAAATTTTTTCACAGTGAAGGTGCCAGAGCACTGGTACAGACTGCCCAGAGAGGTTGTGGAGTGTCCTTCTATGGTGGTATTCAAGACCCATCTGGACGCGCTTCTGTGTGATCTGGTCTAGGGAATCCTGCTGTGGCAGGGGGGATTGGACTAGATGATCTTTCGAGGTCCCTTCCAACTCCTAACATTCTGTGATTCTGTGATTTAATACATTATACTAAAACAGCTAAAGAGAGTGGTAGGGTAAGTTCAGGCCAGCCACCAAGTTAAACACGGTTGGATAAAGAAGTAAAACAGATTCAGATGTTGAAGCAGCTGGGCCTGAAATGGAATACAGGAGGAGAACCACTGGGGGAACGTTGGGATCACACCTGCTCAACGCCACACCTCTACCTGGCAGCACTTTAACTGCTGTGGAACTTGTCACAGGACTGCAAGATGGTAGCACCCACTTCAGCGTCAGATCTAAAATCCTGGTTACCTGCATTCCCTCGATCCACCTCTTTCCCCACTTCCAGTCCATTGGTTTTCTCCTCAGATGCTGTGGAAGATATGTCAACAGGACACTCCTCCGCTAGGTTCCCCAGTGCCTTCTGCGAGTGAGCTGTTGCTGACCTCAGCTGTCTGTCTGACCGTGACCTGGACATTGTCAATGGAGTTCTTCCTGCATCCACGGGGTCTGCATTCCCATCGCCTACACCCTGACTCTCAGCAATACATGTGTCTCTCTTTCCACAGAATTTCTTGTTCTGAATGCCCTCACTTTCCTGCTTTTTACATACTCTTCTCTGTCTTTTGTTTTGGGTGTTATCCTGAGTCCTCTTTTTGGAGCTCTTTTCACTTTTCTCCTTTTCAACACTTTTTCCACCTGGCTGCTTCCTTTTCAAACACTCTTCTGGCTTTAAGCCTTTCATGATCAAATCTTTGCTCTCTAGAGTGGATGTAGTATCTTCCAGGTGTTCATTTCCAGTCTGAACGGTTCCAGTTCTGTCCTCTGCACCATTTTCTATACTGAGGCCTTGCACTTGACTGTGACAATCCTTGTTCTCTAAAACAGTTCCCACAGCTTTTGTGCTGTGTCTTCTCACCCTCACATGGAGACTCCTCTGACATGGAGCTGTAAAATCAAAATCTTCTGCTTTTAGCCTTGTCTCTCCAGTTTTCTGGAAATACTCCACAAGTGCCCTTTTTGATCTTAGCTTATTTCCTTCAGGGCTGTGGTATGAAAGAAAAGCAAATTAGTGATGACTTCCTTATTCTCTCAGTCTTTGTTTAAAAAAACCCTCTTATAATGTTAAAAAAATAAAACAAACAACAAAAATAGCTGAAACGTTTCTGATTTAACCAAAACAGGTTTACACAGTTTACTGATAATCCTACACAAATTATGCACTTCAGCTGATGAACTAACTCTGCGTACAGCATGAAGACACGTTACATGCAAATCTGCACTAATGGGAGGGAAGAAGCGGCTTGCCCAAGGGCAAGTGGTGCTCAGCCCTCCATTTCATAGAAAAATTTGGACTGGAAGGAACCTTAAAGATCACCTGATTCCGACACCCCCGCCACAGGCTGGGACACCTTCCACTGGACCAGGTTGCTCAAAGCCCCACCTAAGCTGGCCTTCAACATTTCCAGGGATGGGGCACCCAACACCTCTCTGGACAATGCGTTCCAGTGCCTCGCCGGCTTTACACTAAAGAGCTTCTTCCTTCCACCTCGTATAAATCTGCCGTCTCTCAGCTGAAAGCCATTGCCCCATGTCATATCGCTGCAGGCCCTTGTAAAAAGTCCCTCTCCAGTTTTCCAAGGGCCTCCCTCAGAACCAGCCGGGCTCACCTCACGAAGTACACGTCGATCCTCCCTGCCGTTCTGCCCGACTGCCGCCGCCTGGTCATCCTCTGCCAGCCGTCAGGGACGGCGCTGGGCTCGGCCGCCGCCGCCGCTGCCGCCAGTCTCCTCGCAAGGCTCCTCTCCGCTGCGGCGCCGCTGCCGCCGCGACTAGGGCCAGGACCCTCCGCTGCCTCCACTACCGCCGCCGCGTCTCGGCTGCCGCCTGGGAGGCTGCGCGGGGAAGCACACGTCCGGTGGGACCCTGGTGCGAGCGGGTGGCGGCGGGGCGGAACCAGACCCGGACCTGACACAGCCCCAGGCCAGCCACCGCCCCGCGAAGGTCACCTGCCGCCACCATCGCCCACGCCGCGCAAGCGAGCACTACACTCCCTCCCCGCCCGCCGCCATCCCTCCCAACCACAACTACCCACCTACCACCTGCCGCTTCCGCCGCCGCCGCCACCGCCATGTTGGGCACCGCCGTCACGTGACAACCTTCCACTCCCGCCTCGCGTCCTGGAGGGCGCCCTCTGCCGGCGACGAACCGGTAGAGCCCCATACGCATGCGCGTTGCCCGTGGTGCCGGTGGGGCGGGTGTAAACAACCACGGGGCGGCGCTGAGACGGCACGGGTTGTGAGGGGTGGCCCGGCTCGGCTCGGCTCGGCTCGGCTCAGCTCAGCTCGGCGCGGCTCGGCGCGGCGCGGCGCAGCGCAGTCTAGCCCGGCCCGTCCTGACTCGGTTCGGCCCGGCCCGGCCCGGCCCTAGGGATGCGGGCCGCGCTTACCTGGCGCGACAGGGCCGAGCAGTGGTGAGCGGCCGCGGGGAGGAGTTGCGGCCGGGCCCGTGGTGGGCTGCGGGCAGGGAGCGGGCCGGCCGCGGCGTGGCCGTCGGGGCAGCCTGGAGAGCCGGGTCGGGTCCTGGACTGAAGAGCGCTACAGCGTTACTTCTCCGGGCAGCGGTTCTCCTTCCGCAGACCGGCGTGGATTCCCGCGGCCTCCCGGTTGATGCTGGTGATCCAGTAACGTCGAGTTCTTCTGGGGGCTGTTTTGGCCTTTCTCACAGCACGAAAAGCCGAAGGCTGTCAGCCCGCGGCTGGCTTGGGTTGGTTCTACTTCCCAGGTCACCGCTGGGGGCCCCTTCCAACTTCCAGCCGAGTCTGTCTAGGCCCTTGTAGCTGGTGCTGGGGCGGGGGGATTGTCTCAGAGGGGCTTTTTTGTCTGGGGAGTTCGCAGGAATGGGATGTACTCTCAAGTATGCCATCAACAGGTTTTGATATGTGGCATCATTTTGGTATGCGGCATCAAAATTTCTTCACTGAAAGAGATGGTAGTCATTGGAACAGGCTGCCCAGGGAGGTGATGGAGTCATAGTCCCTGGGGGTGTTTAAAAAGCATCTAGATGTAGTACTTAGGGACTTGGTTTAGTCTTGGTGACATGGTTTTAGATGATGGTTATAGGTTGATGGTTGGACTTGATGATCTTAGAGGTCTCTTCCAACCTTGATAATTCTGTGATTTTGTTATCATTTGATGTTAAAGGAAATATATTTTTCTGCCTACTAATATGGGGGGGGTTGTCTGTTTGTTTGATTTTTTTTCTTTAGCATTTATGATCTTGCATTCAAACCGGATGGGTCTCAGTTGATAATTGCTGCTGGAAATAGGCTGCTGGTAGGAAAACTTCTTTTTGCTCTTGCAGTTACAACTATATAAATATGATTTCTTTCACATTAACTTATGGATGTAACCTACCAAAAATCCTCTTATCTCTACTAGTCCAGCCTCATATCTACATATATATTAATATGTGCTAACTGTAGAGTGTTTTGAAGCTTTTTAATGTTTCTGACCTTTTTTAAGCTCTATTTCCAAAAGTAAGGAAGTTTTAATTTGCTTGTGTCATCTTGTCCTCTCACACCTCACCCACTGGTTTGAAATCCATTAACATGCATCCAAACTTAGCACAGGGGCATGGCGTACAAATACTGCAGTGTTAACAAGTTTCATGCAAATCTCTGTGAAAAGGGGGAAAAAAAACCTCAAATGGATGTCCCGGTTTTGTGAAGAGCTTCCTTTGTGGGTCTCTGGGTCCACTTGCCTGCTGCTAAGCCCTCAGCAAGAGCAGCTTGGGATCATGTCCCTCAAGGTTCCTGCAGAGCTCTCAGATGGGGCAAGTGTAGAACCTGCAGGGAGGGAAGGATGGATGGCATGATTATCGAGATGTGGTTCAGAACTGCAGGACAGCTTTTAAGTGCTTGCAGAATGGTACGTTTAGTGATAGTCCTTTCCAGTATCATGTTTAAACATCTAATGCAGAGAAAGAAGGGAAGCAAGTAAAACAAGCTGGCCAAATGAGCTGTTTGGAAATTTCTGTTGGGTATGTAATTTTCTAATATTGAGTACATTCTGAGAAGTATTAAGGAAAGCTGCTCCTACATTTTAAAAGGTTTTGTCATGCATGGACTGTATGCTATACAAAAAAGCAAACACAAAGTGTATAATCTTTTTGTCCTTCAGTAATTTTATATCCTTGTCCTCAGTGCAAGATTTTTTAGCGTGTATTTTTTGTTTGTATGTTTGTGTTTTGTTTTGTTGTTGTTTTCCCGTTTAAATAGGTGTATGATACTTCTGATGGAACCTTAATTCAGCCTCTGAAAGGACATAAAGACACTGTATACTGTGTGGCTTATGCTAAAGATGGTAAATATCACTTTGGGTGGCTTTGTTAGTCTGTTTTGTAAAGTGCTTATCTTCCCTTTCTTGTCTCTAGTTGATAAAGAAATCAGAGCTCTTTAGTAACAGTGAACACACATGCGTGTGCTGTTTGGTTTGGGTTTCAATGGAGAGTTTGAGCTTCCCCTCCCCTTACACTAGTTAAGTTTATGTTTGTGGGGTATTGTGAGAAGAGAGCCCAGAGATCCCTTTCTCTAGTACTCCACGTGCCTCTGATTTTTGTTCCCGCAGTTCCTCTATCCCAGAGTTTCCCAATCTTTAATCCTTCACACGTTGCCATGCAGACCTTATTCTGCTTCTAGTTCTGTCAGTGTCTCCAGTTCTTGTTCTGTGAGGATTCACTGTCTGTGAACTCAGAGGCCCTCCTCTGAAACACAGATGTTTAAGTTATAGGGATATCTGTGAAAATCTGCCCTTTTTTCTATGACATCATTGACATCAGCCTCCAACAGGCTGACAGTGCTGAAAAGTGGCTGCTTGCTTGGGCTTCAGTGAGGAATGATTCTGTGAGAATGACAAAATAACATCCTCAGAGTTTCACATAATTGGAGAAGCCCAGTCACATCAAGACACTGTGGTGTTAGGCCCTTTATTACTTGAGCCTTGTCAAGTTCAAGAACTTCTTGCTCTCTCTTTGATTATTTGGAATTAGTGTGATTCTTGCATGTGTGGGATTAAAATGATATTTAATTCCCAGGCAAACGTTTTGCATCTGGCTCGGCTGATAAAAGTGTGATAATTTGGACTTCAAAGTTAGAAGGAATTCTGAAATACACGTAAGTGATGCCTTTCAGTGCTGTGCCTCTCAAAAGCAGCTTTGATTATGTGCTTCTGCTGTCAAAGAGTATGTGCCATTAGATTGAGAATACAGCTGACTAAGGTCAGAGAAAATGCCAGGGGGTAATAGGAGAGGGAGGAGGAAAAGAACAGTCCAAGTATCTGAATGAGGCAGGAAAGCAATTAAAGGCATAAAAGAGGGTGGAAGGTCTAGATAAGTCTCTGCATTTAGAGCTCTGGCAGAGAACTGGGGAAACAGTGTAGGTTGAAATAAAAAACAGAATATGACTCTGATCTTGTATGATAAACAAAATTAATACAATTCTGCTTCAAAGACCCAGCTAAAGATAAGATTTTGTACTTTGGTATATTTCTTTCTTCTGAGTTTGTTTTTGTGTCATCCCTCTTGAGCAGCCTCTTCAAATTCTGTTTCTGCATGTGTGTGTACATTCATTACTCGTCAGTATGTGCAAGCTAGTGTACTGCTAGGAGTATACACAAGCTCACAGTTGGTTTAGATTTGGATATAACCTTTAACCATATTTCACAAATCACTATCTACATAGTTTTGTAGCTAATCTTGATGAAATCTACTGAATCCTGTCATTTGGAGACAATTTTTGTAAGGTTTATTGCTGATTTATTTTACAGTAATCGCAGATTAATTAGATGTAATATAAACCAACCACATTGTTTCTGGCATCTGGTAAACCTTTCAGCTGTCTTGCTGGAAGTCAGAAAAGGGAGCATTTAAGAATGATTTATTGAAATGTGACTAACTTCATTCTAGGCACAATGACTCTATACAGTGTGTTTCATACAATCCTCTCACTCATCAGTTGGCATCCTGCTCTTCCAGCGATTTTGGTATGTCTTATTCCTCAAACTTTGCTATTAAACCAGTAAATTCTATTAAAGTTGTATAGCTGGGCTAACTACAAACAGACACAGTACTTTATGTCCAGAAGAGGTGCAAAGCTACATAAAATAGTGATATTAGATACTTATTTAAATCACTTAAACTCTGTTGGAAAGGACTATGCAGTGAGGTGCCACAGGATAAAATGCAGTACTTTGTTACTGTGATTTTTGCAGAGACATCCTCTGTATTTAGATGGATCTTTTTTTATCATTTGCTGATAGATAATATGTATTTAAATGTCCTTTTAGCAGTGAATGAGGCTCTGATCCCTCTGAAGCCCTAGCTGAGTTTTCTAACAATACTATTTTCTAATCTGAATGCTGGTAAATGTTCACTTGAAATTTATTTTGGCTTTTTGTTTGCTTTAATCAAGGCTTGTGGTCACCTGAACAGAAGTCTGTCTCTAAACATAAAACTAGCAGTAAGATTACCAGCTGTAGGTAAGTTTTAAGGATTACCTGTGTCATTTAAGTTAGTTCCAATACAAACCATTCAAAATAATAAGCAAGCTTTAAGAAAAAAAAATCAAGTGAGACAGTTCACTGTACACAGAGAGAGTCACAGAATCACAGAATGTTAGGAGATGGAAGGGACCTCGAAAGATCATCTAGTCCAACCTACCTGCCGCAGCAGGATTCCCTAGACCAGGTCACACAGAAATGCATCCAGGTGGGTTTTGAATCTCTCCAGAGAAGAAGACTCCCCAGCCTCTCTGGGCAGTCTGTGCCAGTGCTCTGGCACCTCAACTGGGAAAACAGTTTTTCTTGTATTCACACGGAACCTCCTATGCTTCAGCTTACAGCCATTGCCNCCCAGATCCCTTTCCCCTTCACTGCTCTTCAACAGCTCAGCTCCCAACCTATACTGATACATGGGGTTGGTCTTGTTGAATTTCATTCAGTTTCTCCCTGCCCAACTCTCCAGCCTGTCTAAGTCTCGCTGAATGGCAGCACAACCCTCCTGTGTGTCAGCCACTGCACCCAGTTTAGTGTCATCAGCAAACTTGCTGAGAGCACACTCTGTTCCCTCAGCCAGGTTGTTAATGAATAGATTGAAAAGTACTGGTCCCAGTACTGACCGCTGAGGGACTCCACTTGACACAGGCCTCCAACTGGACTCCATCCCCCTGATCACGACTCTCTGGCTTCTGTCCTTTAACTAGTTCACAGTCCACCTCACTACCCAATCAGCCA
>VWZX01004689.1:0-20236 GCA_013399015.1 Galbula dea
TTCCAACCGTAATGATTCTGTGATTCTGTGAGTTTAGTCTGGTAAATAATGTCTTGGGAAAGGAATACAATATGAATATTTTCGTATTGAAACCAGTACTTGCATTATTCTTTTTATGTAGGAATAAAAAAAATTAAGTTATCACCAAATAATAATTCCAACTATCATATTAATTGGAAATTGTCATGATTTGGCAAAGAAGTACTTACTGTATTGGGTACTTCAGATTTCCATTTTTAATAAACGCAATACTGATAGGCAAAATTGTAATTGAGAAACTGAACCACAAATGCGAATATTCAGTGCTGCTTTTTCCTCCTTGTTTTTTTTTGCCTCATGTTAGCTAGTATGCATGGTGGCCAATTGTGCCTCTAGTGACAGACCTGTATGTGCCATACTTCATGTGTGAGAAGTTTTTGCTGTTCCTGCATTTTACGTGGTAGGAGATCAAAAAAAGATTGTGTTTTCCAGGAAGTTTTTCCTTCTTTATCAGTTTGAGGAAACTCTGGCACGTAATAATGGGGTTTCTCATTGCTTATCTTTCCTGTATCTAAGAGGTGGACCAAGGTTTATTTGAACAGCATGTTTCTGTTTGATGCTGATGTGGTTTTTCTGCTCTTCCATTTTCTATAGATATTATTTTGGTACCAATTTCTAAGGCATGTAAAGCAGAAAATCAAAGAGTATATTTTACATGAGTTAGTCTGGGAGAACTGAACAGTGCTGCATGTACTGCGTATTTTACTGTGTGCTGGCCCATACACTGCTGCCAGCCAGCTTGCAGTAATGTGTTGGAAGGATGTCAGTGCAGCAGTTAATCAGGGGTGCAGATGACATGGGGATCATGTGTCCCCTTACTGGTAAGATCTTGATATTTGCTGTACAGTTTCAATAAAAGTCCAGGGACTCTGAAACAGACAAAGTTAATTTTTGCCTCTTTCAGGGCCACTTGACTGTCTCTGCTAGTTCTTCAGGTTTTTTTCCCCCTGAAAAGGGGTTTTCCCCTCGTGGTTTTTTTAGTACCTTAATCCCAGCTGTCCCTGCCTTCTGTGTGATGTTTAGCATGATTTGGGTGTAGAGTTCAGTAATACAGTCATGCATGTTTACCATGTACTTGTTTGGCTCATTGCTGTACTTAGGAGTGTACAGTTTAGTATTCATTTTGAAGTTAATTAGGCAAAAAGTCTCTGGTTACATACTATAGTCTTCAAGATTGTGTCAAAGCTGCTTGCATTGTCATGTTAGCCTTGCTTCATTCGTTTTAGCCAAAACAGGACTCTCTGATCTTCACAAGACTCCCTCCTTCAGCTGTTTTAACATGCCAGCTCAGTGGATCTCTATCTCCAGAGACAGCATGATCATCTCCTGACTGCAAGTTTCTTAACGTTTCTCCTGAAATGGACTATATTAGCCTGCATTCCTGTCAAACAGTAAGTGGGACAGTTATCCCACAAAATGGGGCACAAAACCTGGGAATGCCCGATCTTGTCTGATCTCAGAAGCTAAGCACGGTTGGGCCCGGTTAGTACTTGGATGGGAGACCGCCTGGGAATATCGGGTGCTGTAGGCTTTCCTGCTGTGGCAGGTGGGTTGGATTAGATGATCTTTTGAGGTCCCTTCCAACTCCTAACTTTCTGTGATTCTGTGAAAACCTGACAGGCTTGTTCTTCTAGTTCTGGGATGCTTGTGTGGTGCTAACTGTACCAATTCAGAGCTGCTTTATGGTTGCCCCTTTTAACTGACAGGTCTTTGTGAAATGAAGTAGCAGTATATTGGTACTTGCAGAAAGGCCGGGTGTTCTTCTCTTACAGAGAGCTGCTTTGGATGCTACAATGGACAGTACTGTTGCGTTCCCATGCTACAATATGTCTTGGCTAAAAGTGAAGCTTTTGCCTTTGCATGTGCTGCTAGAAAACAAACAGACAATTGAATATTTCAAAAGGACCATGATGGTATCTCAGTGGGATGAAAGAGAGTCAGTGTTGTGTATTTTCTTCATATTCACACATACTATGTTGGATAACTATCTTTGTATCTAATGATACTCTTATAATGACACTTAAATTTGTGTGGCTGATTAAAGGCTTTGAAAACTCGATATTACCCTAAATAGAGCTTTTCCACATCTGGTGGTTCCATAAATCTGTTTGACTCCAGACACTTTTCAAGGACCAACAAGTCCAGTAATTCCATAAACTTTTGGTGTAATTGGATATTTTTGCATGATATGTATTGTGATTTCATATGTTTAATGTGTATGAATTAGACAAAATGGTTTCATAATTATTTGGATGTTTAGTCCTGGCAAGTCTTGCTATTTTAATGTCAGATATTTGTTCTCCCTCCAAGAAATCATTAACTGCTCTCTATGATGGCCACTCTGCCTTTCCTTTCTCATCCTTTTGGATTGTTTTACTCTTTTCCCTCTTTTTCCTGCTTCAGCAGCTTCCTCCACTCTCCATTTTCTGCAGGTTTCCTCCTATCTCTTTTGCCCATGTTATCAGGTTAATTAGTGCAATAGCTATTTTTGACATATATTGATGTCAGTAAGTGGTAAAGTTAAGATTTCAGAGAATAGTGTTTCTGTCTTACTACAGTTTTATTTACTTGTCTGTTCATTTTGCTTATCATAAAAGGCAACACAGCACCTGGAAACCTTTGTTTAATCTGCATTCAGTTTTAATAACTAGAAACTACAAAACGTAGTCTTAAAAATAAGGTACGTGTATGTAAACATCTTAACTGCTGGTAAGAAACTGATGTCCTTCTGCAGATACACCTTTTAAAGTTTGCTTAATGTGGCAGATGCTTAACTGTGTATCTGTTGAGAAGCTAAGATGGCAGGTAGAAGTTGCTGAAATGGTATGGGTGAGGAAAAAAAAAACTGGATCAAATCCATTTCACAAGTTCAGTGAAAAGAAACGGACAAGATTTTTCTGCAAGATAGCTGTTTTACAGGAAAAATAAGTTGTCAAGCAGTGAATTTTCATAGGAATTGCAGTAGAACTTGGCTGTTATGTTTACGTCCCATCATCATTTTACTCTTATTTTATCTCATCACAAGGATATATTAACAGTGCGTTTGATAATCTATTGTTGTAACCTTGGAGAAGTGTTTTTCCTAATGAGAGGGCTATCTGGATTTATGCTGTTCATGAGATATTACTTGGAAGTGCTGCCTAAACACAATATAATAATTGAAAATACAATAATTTATTTAAGCTGTTTAAGGTGCTAAGGAAGGTTGGGTAATCAGTTCTGCCTGTGACATTCTTTACAACTCTCTGGTGATTTGTAGAGCTATGGTAGTGGGATAAGGTAGAGCATCTGATTACTCAACAGAAGAAATTATAATGACCTGGCTTAATTGATTTTCTATTTATGTGCTGTAGGCTGCTTTCTGGCTAGGAAGTTTTGCTGTATTCTCTTAAGAGGGTGTCAGGGAAGGAGCATGAGGATTCACTTCTATTAATTTTAATCTTAAAGCTTATGCTGACAAAGATCTGGTTAGATACATTTGTAGGGGGTTATTGTTTTTGTCTTTCTTGCGGAAAGACTGGTCAATTACTGTTTTTTCCTAGTGTATTAACAACTCATTCCTTTACTAATCTGTCTTGCTGCAATTCTGGATTGTCATTGACACAGTTTTACTAAGTAGAATCTGATTTCTGTATTGAAATGAGTCTTTAGTACTGGTGTGAGAATTCTTGCTTAATTGCAGTTATTTATGTTATGAATACATAGAAAGTAAGTAGAGAACTTTTTTTTTCAGGAGATTTTTATATTTTATCAGGATAGGATTTTTGTCACCCATGACCATGTTAATCTTGTGGTCCTGCTACCTTTTTCTTACTTACCTCTCCCTATGCCTCTTCCAATCTTTTCTACACAGTTTACTTGCTTCAGACAGCAAAAACCAAAACTCAACATCACACAGTCGCAGAAAGAGACTGCAAAGAGGATGGGCTCGTTTGTCCACACGCATGACATTCCGAAGGAAGAGTTTGTACTAGTGGCCTAAGATGTTGGTAAGAGTATAGAGAGTGAGGCTGAAGATTTCAACCCACTAGAGAGTAAGGCTGAGGACTCCAACCTACCAGACACAGAAACAGAGACAGAGATAAATCTTAGTATTTCTTGCATTTCACTTCACTCCATCTACAGATAACAAGTATTCCAGGTGTTTGGGTTTTTTTACTTAAATTATCAGCTATTTGGCATTGTTAACTAGCTTCCATTGATAAGTAAATAAACTGATATATTTTACTACTAATAATTAACTCTTACAAAGTGATGTAAATAACTAAGAAAAAACAAAAATCTCCATCATAGGGACTGGACAGCTGGTATTGTCAAGGAGCTGTCTGTTTTTAGCCTGCTAAATTGAGTTCTTTCACGTTTCACTACCATGAACTTGAGTTTGGGCAGACTTCTGGTTGTGTGGCTGTGTCTCCACAAAATTGCAAATCCAGACTGAGAGGCATAGCAGATGAGCAAAACTGCCAGGACCATGTAATTCATAGAACTGTTTGGTTTTGTATCGCTTTGCTAGCTCAAATATACTTACTGGTATTTTTTTTTGGGGGGGGGGTGGGGGGAAGTTTGTGAATTGTCCCAGCATGCTCTTAGTAGCCATTGTAAAGCCAGCATACATATTACATTCTCTGACAAACAGTGTCACAATGTGACTTGGCTTGTGTCTGATGTATTTCAGAATGTTTATACTGGTGATCCTCTAAATGTAGTAATTTCAATAAGCATAGAAATATAGCTTGGAATGTAGCTTGAGGTTAGTAGACATTTGCTAGTAGATGTACTAGTCTGCCTGAATTAAGCAGTTGCTTTCTTGATTCAGCTTACAAGCAAGATTTTTATTTTTATTAGGTACGGATTAGACAGTCATGTAAATACTTCTCTTTTTGTCTTGTAATAAAAATAAGCAAAACAAAGTTTTGGACAGATTAGTTTTTCACAAGCCTCAGGAGCTACAAGGCAACTCTGGGTACAATAAATTGTAGTTGTCTTAGTCTAGGTTTTTGTTTGGAAAGCAATTTCCCAGTGAATTTTGGCATGTTGCCTGTGCAAAGATTTATGAGTTTCAGGGAGGTGGTGCCTTCTGTATAAAAAATATCTCTCCAGCTGCTGGTATATTTTCACATCATACAACAATAGCATAAAACTAGTGTATATGCAAACATGGAGTAAGAAAGGACACTATTTGCATGTATTATCCTGCTTTTTGTTGTGAGAATATCCCTAGTGTTTTCAGGATATCCTGAGTATAACATTAGCATTCCAAAGGCTTTTATGAAGCTACATGCTAAGCTGTCTGCTCTAAGGAAAAAGCAGACTGGATTTTGTCACTCGACTATATCAGTGCCCTTATTATATTTGTGTGAACTTTAATTAAGAAAAGCAACAAAAATCACTTTTTTGTTGTGTGGTTTTTTTTTTTTTTCCCCCCATTTAATTCATTCTTTTGACATGGGATGTCTTGCTGTGTTTAGCATTGAAGTCAGTCTTTCTCATGAGTGTTTTCTCACAACATGGATGTTTCTGCCTCACATGCTTAGGGTATTTCCAGAATAATTCAGCTTTTCCTTATGCGTCTTTGAAATGGGCATGATTTAGTGTTTCTTTACTTACCAGGGAAGTGCTGACTTGTCCAGCTGTCATGTACTGAATGATCTTGTGGCTGAAGTAAGTGTGAAAGTATGTATCTTTAGTAAAAAATGCTCATAGAATCGTCAGAGTTGGAAGGGACCTTAAAGATCATCTAGTTCCAACCCCCCTGCCTGGCAGGGACACCATCCACTAGATCAGGTTGCCCAGGGCCCCATCAAGCCTTGTCTTAAAAGCTTCCGGGGATGAGGCTTCCACAACTTCTCTGGGCAACCTGTTCCACTGTCTAAGCACCCTCGTAGTGAAGAACTTCCTAATATCTAACCTAAATCTACCCTCCTCTAGCTTACACCCATTTTCCCCGGTTCTATCACTGACTTCCTAAAAAGTCCCTCCCCAGCTCTCTTGTAAGCTCCCTTCAGATACTGGAAGGCTACAATAAGGTCTCCTTGGAGCCTTCTGCTCTGCAGTCTGAACAACCGCAACTCTGTCTGTCCTCGTAGGAGAGGTGCTCCAGTCCTCTGATCATTCTCGTGGCCCTTCTCTGGACTCACTCCAGCACCCCCATATCCCTCTTGTAATACATGTATGTTCATACATGTATGTATGAAAGTAGAATATGAGAATTGGTTACTGAAATTATTAGTTAATAAGCTTTGTTACCAAATATGATAAGTACAGGATACTGTCTCCTCTGTCAGAATTGTAAAAGTATTTCCCCTAAGAAACCACAAGACTGATTTGAGCAGCTTCTCTATTTGTTTTGCTGTTAAAGGCCATAGAAACTCAAGAGTTACGTTGAATATTTATTTGCAATAGCTGCTTACACTTGAATTTAATTTTAAGACAAGATCTTTACATTATTATTTTTCCTATGGATGGACTGTTCTTCAGTCAGCAATGATGGATGTAAAAACTTTAATTTTGGTAGCATTTCCACCCCACACCTTTAAGGCTTGCACCTTAAAGTGTCATTTGAAAATTATATGATAATATATACTTAAAAAATTATTTGAAATTTTTAAGAATTAAAGACTTTATGTATACTGTTTCTATTAAATACAAAGTCCCAATGTTGAATTACTTTTAAACTAGAATTTGCCCCAAATTTAAGCTTGAAGCTGAATGTGTATTCAGAGTAATCACAAAACAGGAATGGTATATTGTTTTGCTGAATAAGTAATTTTTTGTTTCCTTTATGAGGAAAATTATGATTAATTCTCCTGCAGAAAACAGTGAGCTTAATGCTAAAATGTATCAGGTGAGAATAGCTGAGTTACAGAACAGACTTCTGGAGAAACAGAAAGCAGTTGAAAGACTCAATGCACAGATAAACGAAATTCAGGAACAGCTTACCCAACACAGTGACTCCATGCAGCATCAAGTATATTTTGTATAACTGGATAATGGGGATAATAGTATCTTATTTTAATCCTAAAAGTATTTAGGAGACAAAACTGAAAATAGTGTTTTGTTGTTTTGTTTTGGTTTTTTTTTTAACTGAAAAGTGCTTCACCTTGCTAGCAGCAGTACTTAGTTTTCCATTCACCAATGTCCAGGATTTCATATTGCTTGGCTCAAGTGAGAGTAAAATCAGATTTGAAATGCTTCTATTTTTAGATAGTTTTTTTGAAATGCAAGAGTTAAATTCTTCCACTAAGAAATGGTTTGACGCTTCTCAGTATTTTTTATGGATTTTTCTTACTGTATGGAGGAGTAGGCCTTTGTAGAGAGAATCTACATGAACTACTAAGGTAAGTATAATTAATCACACATTGAGGTAGAGGCTTAATGTAAAAGCATGGAGCTTATATCTTTATAAATACTGACTGTAAAAAAAATATATATTTTGTATAGCAAGGTTGTGAGAAATACCCACTTACAACTGAAAGTCTTCGAAGGACAAAGTCTTCAAAGCAAAGAACTTAGAAGCGCTTTATTAGAAATACATGAGTCAGCTGAGTCAGGTGCATCACAAAATGGAGGCATGCCCACCCGTAGATTTGCAGGACTTTTATACCCTTCTTCCCAACTGCCTGGTCCCTTGCTTTGTTTCCCATTGGCTGGTACTTGGGAACTGACATTCTAGGTTCTTCTGCAAAAACTGTAATGCCATCTGTCAAACTATGCCAAGGAACCATGGGCAGTTGAGTCTTAAATGTCTGGAGAAGAAAGGGTTCTGGAAAAAAAAAAACAAACAAAAAACCAAAACCCAAACCAAACAAGCAAACAACCAAAATCCAAACCAAAACACAAACCAACCAAACAAAACACCAAAAACATGCACAAACCAACCAACTAAACAAAAGAAAAGCAAACCAAGACAAAAACCCTGAAACTTACAGAAGTCAGGGAATTGTTGGTGAGGGACTTTTTAGGATCTCAGGTAGTGATGGGATTAAGGGGAATGGATACAACTAGGGTTGATTTAGATTGGACATTAGGAGAAAGTCCTTCACTGTTAGGGTGGTGAGACACTAGAACAGGTTGTGGAAGCCCCATCTCTGGAAGTTTTTAGGGTCAGGCTGGATGGGGCTCTGGGCAACCTAATATAGTGGGAGGTGTCCCTGCCAGGCAGGGGGGTTGGAACTAGATGATCTTTAAGGTCCCTTCCAACTCTGGCAATTCTATGATTCTATGATCTTGAAGGTGTTGCTCATGCATACTTTGATAAATGAAATTTTGGAAAATAACAGAAAATACTGCTTTCTATGTACAATTCTGATTGCTATTGATTAAATATGTGGTAGTAGTGAAAATTACTCCACAGGTGTGTTACCGTAGAACACTCTCAGAGACCAGAGTTTAAGGTTTCTGAAAAATGCATTGCTTTAATGATGCCAGGTGCGTGGGGGATGTCTCCTCCTAACGCACACGTGCCCCCTCCCCCCAAATATGAACCATCATTTTATAGACACAACTTAATACATACTCAGTAAATTTCTTAGAAGTCGTCTACATATTCATATGTTTTCCTAGAAATTATTTGATAGTCTAATGTCCTTGGCACTTGTGCAGTTGTTCTACTTGGTGGTCTCTGGTGGTTGTTACTTCATCCTTTTCTTCCTCTCAGGTCATTATCAGTCACGAAATGAAGTTCTTTCATCTTCATGGCACCTCTCCAACCCCCTGAATCAAATGTGTCGTTATGATGTGCAGTGTTGGCAAGCCGAGTCCCATTTATCTATTCACTATAATTGCATGAAGTGCTGTGTTAGCAAGCAAAATTCCCCTTATCAAAACCCCTTTGGGTGTTAGTAAGCTAAGTCGGCATACCCTGAGGTATATACCTGAACAATGTAGCCAGTGTTCTCAGTTCTTGGTTTCTTATTTTTATCTTGCACGTTAGGAAATTCATAATTCTAAGCCAAATGTCGAGTTAGTTTGCTGAACTACAGTAATACATTCTATGATATTGCAGTTTAACAAATTCTTAAACCTATTGTTCATCCATCAGGTCATTGTTGAGTTTTGCTCCAAAGCCATTGAAAGACAACAATAAAGCCTTTAAATAGCACTCCAAGCACATTCTAAATAAGGCTAGTACTGTGATGCAAGTTGTTTGTTGGAAGCGTGTCAGCTTTGGTAACAGATGCAATTACTAACACTGTCTGAAATATTATCCTCTGGGTTTTAGGAAAGTCTTTAGGAAAAGGTTTTCAAAAATGCATAATACACATTTCATTTTACCTCCATAGGGGTAAATGTTTGGAGGGAAGTGGAGAGAAAGAAAACAAACAAACAAAACAAAACCAAAAACAACAACCCCCCCCAACAAACAACCCTCCTCCACACACACAAAAAAACCAAACCAAGCCCCTAGAGTTTGGTTTTGTTCATTATCTTCTTACCAGTATGTCTAGTCTGTTGGAAGTCCTGATTCAGTTTTGAGGCTTCACAGAGATAAATTATCTAACATTTATGCCTTTACAGTAATAGTATTGAAAACATGACATGTGTCTGGCTTGTTAGGGAGATTTTTAATCAGTGAGAATGAAAGACAGAAGGTAAATCTGTAGTAAATTGAGTACAGTATGTTTTATGTTCACAGTGAGACTTTTGTATTAGTTACTCTGATATAAAGTTTCTTGTGAATACATTTGTGTGTTCAGGTTAATGAGATGGTGAGATGTAAAAGCCCTGGGGAAAATGAAGTATTAGAAGGCCAGCAGCAGATGTCCTTGTTTCAGGAATGTCTCGGAGAGCAAAATACAGATTTGGAGATGCTGCGTCAGAAAGCACATGACCGGGAAGTACAGCTTGACTCTTCTCAAAAGGTGAAAACTGTTCAAAGTGACTTTATAAGGGTGAGTTCTAGGTAGTTAGGTTTTTGTTGTGATTTTGCAAGCCAAGGCGGTACTTTCTGGAGAAAGAACCTGTAATGAATACCTAATGTGTGTGTGAACTAATACGGATGCTTCAGAAGTAAAACTACACTTCAGTGTGTAATGAAATATTTTTTTCTTCTGAAGGTAATGATATTTAGCTAAGGCAAAATAGATGCTTATTATTAAAATTTTTTTTGGTATAAAATACGTATTCAGTTCTGACTTTTTTTAAAATATGGTTATTTATGGAAATGACGCCATTGGTTTCTGGTGCAGAAGGGATAGTCCCTAACTCTACTACTAAACTGTTGTATAAAATTAAAGAGTTTCCATCAGAAGCAGGTCCATCTGGTGTCTGTTGAACTGAGGTAAGTGACAGTGGCTTGCAGTGAGGTGAAGGTTGCTGCATATGCTGTGTGAGCGTATACAGTTGTGTGTGAACACCTAGATGAGAGCAAATGTTAACTGTATCTGTAACCATGTTAGATTCAGGTACAAAGCAAAGTGAAGAGGTTGCGTGGCAATATTTTGATGTAATCATTCCAGAAACAAGCACTGTAATTAAAGGAACTCGGTTAAAAACACATAACAGATACTTTTGTGCTTGGTTGTTTTTGGTTTTGGTTTTTGGTTTTGTTTGGTTTTTTTAATAATACATACAGTGGCATGGTCATGAAAGAGTCTTTTTCTTCAGGAACAAATTTATAGTGATTGTGATTGCTAACATACATTAAAGGAGCAAGCTTAACAAGTCTGATTTCCTTTAAGCACATAACCGGCAATGCCATAGATGAAGTCTTAAACTTTTAAGTGAGTCAAGTGAGTCAAAATGGCTGCTCTGTTAGCTTCCGAGAGGTGTTTTTTCTGTGCAAATGAATTTGAGACGGAGAGGTATCTGTCATATTTTATTTTAATTAAAATACTTGAAGTTGCATGCAACCACTGTTTTCTTTTTATTTGGAGTCAGTGGCATCCATTTGTTGTTGCTTAGGCAATTTGATATTTGTTACCACATTTGAAGTCTTTGAGTAGTACTTTTCTATTTGAGTTATGCGTAAAAAATCCTGTTTAGGCCAGTGATACACCCTGCACTTAACAGTAGGTATTATTTATGAAGATACATTAAAAGCATGAGGCTTAAGGAAGTTAACGTTATATTTCAACAGCATATTTTATTTTGAACAGTTCTAAAAATAAAGAACATCTGCTTGTGCAAATAGAAGAGGATATGAAAGATAAAATGCAACAGCTATACAAAAGCATAGGAGATGAAGAAAAATATATTAAGTCTTCAGGATTTACTGACATCAGGAAGAGTTTTGCTTGTCTATACTACAACATACCCTTTCTCTCTGGGACTCAGAAGTAACAGATTTTAAAAAAATCATAGAATCATAGAATTGCCAGAGTTGGAAGGGACCTTAAACATCATCTAGTTCCAACCCCCCTGCTTGGCAGGAACACCTTCCACTAGATCAGGTTGTCCAGAGCCCCGTGCAGCCTTCCCTTAAAAGCTTCCAGGGATGGGGCTTCCACATGAAATACCTCTATCCAAAATGAAGGAACAGCAGCCTACTGAAGAACTGAAAATCATGAAAAGGGTACTTGCAGACGGAGAGATTGAGGGTTGAGCTGGAGAATTACTACAGAAGAGAGATTGCAGAAGCCAAATAGCTATATGAAGAAGAAATTACTATAAAATACAAGAAAAATCTTGAACAGTTAAAAAACTGGCCCTGTGGTCTGAATCCTGAAGAACACCTTCAGAATTTGAATGGCATAATAATTCACTTAAATAATAGTCTTCATGAGTCTGAAATCAATAAAGACAATTTGAGAAAGAAACTTGAAAACCAACAGGAAGCCTTTCAAAGAGAAAAGTCTGAAATTGAGACTAAATACAAAGATTTAGTTAAGAGCCATTAAGTCTCAACTTTCTGATGCAGAAGAGGAAGCCCAGTGATATAAACAGGAAAAACAGACCTTGAATGAAGAGATTCAGAAATTGAATTCTTTCATCCATGAATAAAATGAAAACCAACTTTATGAGGCTGAAGAAGGTGTAGATGTAAGGCAAAAACCTGGTGAAGAGGTTGTCATCATACGGACGGACAGGACACCAGATTTACCAGCAGATAGCCATTTTATTGGTGAAACATTACTTTTATACTTTTACAGAAAGGATAATGACCAATTCATTGGTCATTCTTCATACAGAAAGGGCACTAACCAATTAGTAATTAACACATTCATACACAAAGTATACTGACGAATTAGCAAGTGACACTTACATATACAATATTATACTGACCAATTAAGAAGCAATACTTACTAGGTAAAAACAACTACCATAAATGGGATAAAAACAATACACTACAAAGACGTGTGAATGTGATAAGACTGACACTGTAAGCTGTGGGGAGGGTGGCATGCTTTATGAGGACAGGTTAAACTTCAGCAACTTAGAAATTAATAAACTTAATGCTGAAATAAAGGCAAAAAGTACTGAATACAGTAAGAAACAAAGCCAACTGACCAAAGAAATCCCCTGTTTGAAGAAGGCTCATTTGGAACTTGCAACTCGCTTGCAGGAGTCCTTTCAGTTTGCACAAGCTACCCAAGAGGCACATCCAAGATGGTGAAACATTACAAAGAGGAAATTGATAAAATGAAGACTCAACACCTTGCCAAATTAAATAAAATGAGTGATACACAAGAAGGAGGTAGGAAGCCCTGATAATGGCAAGAGTCTTGGGATTTCAGAATGCTTAAGGTAGTCGATGTCAATGTTTGCATGCCTGTTTGTAGATAACAGCATTAAATGCTGAAATAAAAGATAAAGTGGAAAAAGCAGAAATGGGAAGAAGAAAGGAACAACTTTAATAAAAAAGGTAAATGCTGTAATTAGGTTATTTCAGAAAAACATACTAGTTTTGTGTTGTCACGTAAGCAGTATACTGTGAAGAAAGCTTTATATCTGAGTATTCTCTGCAGGTATATGAACGAGAGCATGATTGTAACTTCTCTGAACTGATTACTAAACACGAAGAAGAAATAGAGAAGCTCCATACTGAACTAAATAAAGAGCAACAACAGTTGTTGGGTGAACTTCAGCAGCAAATGGCAGCCACACACAAAGCAGAGATTGAGCAAGCTCAGCGCCAATCACAAGTAAAATAAAAAAATTTTACTGTAATTTACTGTAAAAACTTACACTGTAATTACTGTAGTGGTTACCTATCTGTTGCAAATAGAAGGCTTCTTGATATTTTTGCATACTATGTATGGTCTTTCATTTAGTGTTGCAGTTGAAGAATTAGGTGTGTTCTCTTGGTGTGTGATAGAAGGTACTTTCTAGAGTTCTCCAGCATCCTCACTGCAATTATATTTTAACAAATTCTGAAATAAACTGGATGCTTAAATTGATTTTTTTTAATAAAAACCAACCAACCAAGCAACAAAAGAATGTCAATATTTGTAGTGTCTTTGATAAGTTTTTAACAAGTACATTTATAAAAAATACTGAATGGTTTCCACATTTTATTTATTCTACTAATGTATTTAGGAATGCTTTCATGCTAAGCTTAATATGTAAACCTGACTTTTTCATATAAATCTTTACTGGGGTTTTGAATGCTTCCAGTAAATCCAAAGTTGAAATGGAAAAAGATACATCTAGTGTTACGTCTAATTACAAGATGTTGGTATACTGTTTACTTAAGATTTGAAAAGTTTGGTTGGTTTGTTTTAGCTGCTATTTCTAACTGTTGGAGATTGCTCACTTTTTTTTTTTATTGAAGCATGGTGAATTTTATTTCTGCTTTTCCAATACGACTTCAGAATTTTGCTTTTTAACAAATCATAGCTAATAGCAAAGATGAGGTTGGGGTTTTTTTTAATAGAAAGTGAAGGCTTGGGGTGGGCTTGTGTCCTGTTCTGATGACTTTGAGAAAGTGGACAGATAAAAGGTATTTGGTAGGAGATGAAGTTAAGAGGCAGATAAGGAAAGTCTTAGCACTAAAATGTTACTCAAATCTCATTGTAACACAAGTCAAGGCTTTTTTAGGGTTTTGTCACTGCCATGAAGAAACACTTTCTAAGTACAGAAGAGCAAAGCTTAGATGCATTTAACAGTTGAGAAAGCAATTGAAACAGAAACTGGTCATAGAAAAATTGAACATGTTTCATTGGAGGGGAGGGAAATGCCCTTTTTCTTCTCTGTTACAGACCCTGCACAGCCTTGAACTGGAAGCTTTACGCCTAAGCTTAAATAATATGCACACCTCTCAGCTTGAGCTTACACAGTCTAACTTGAGAAAAGAAAAGGAAACTGCCCTTATGGAACTACGGGAGATGCTTAATGATAAGCATGCTCAAGAGGTAGCAATTCTGCAAAGCCGCCATCAACTGGAGTCGAAGAAGCTTAAAGAACAATGTCTGAAGGAAAAGGAAGATCTTAAGTCAAAGCATCAGAAAGAACTAGGTATTAAAATTTGGGTATAATGGACCAGAAATTGAAACCTGATCAGTATTTTTCTTCCTCCATGGTCTTGGTGTAGAGGTGGCTTTTTGAGTGATGACTGATGTTGCCTTGAACAAGGACAGGAGTTAGACTGGCATGTGCGAGTTCATGTTTTACATAGAAAAATGAAGTTGTGCAGAGCTAAGTTCAGTTTTTCTTCAACAATATGGATGCTTTGCTGCTATGTCTATAAAATAGCACTATACTGAAGTAGTTGCTTTTCAGGAGGCATTAGACAGAGCTCTTATAGAGAATTTCGTCAGACTAGAGTTCCTACCCCTTACGTTTCTTAAGGGTTTTTATTGCCCTAAGTCAGAACTGAGCACTGTGGGTGAGTCAGGGGCTCCTGAAGTAATAAGAGCCAGCAGGGAGACACCAGGGAAATAACCTCAGAGTAATAAGGGATGTTCCTCTAAGAAGGTGCACAGCCAGCATCCCAGCTGAAGTGCCTCTACAACAATGCATGCAGCATGGGCAACCAACAGGAGGAGCTGGAAGCCACTATGGTGCTAGAAAACCACAACCTGCTTGCCATTATTGAAACTTAGTGGGATGAATCTCATGACTTCAGTATGACTCATCCTGCTGGGGGTCTTCCAGCTATCCTGACATCTGCTGGAAAAGTAGTACAGTGAGCAGTAGACAATCCAGGACACTCCAGGAATGCATGTAGTATAATTTTGTAAGCCAGATACTAGACAGCTCTACCAGCGGGGATACAATACTAGACCTAATGATCACCAATGCAAGTAAACTAATTAGTGATGTCAAGACTGGAGGCAGCCAGGGCTGCAGTCATCTAGAGTGGAGTTCACAGTTGTCAAGGGTTAGGGCCGGTGTGGCCACTAAAGAAGTGACAGATACTCTGTGTTAACCTTTCCCCCTACCCCTGAGGAACAGAAAGGGACTAAGGGAGAGAGACTTACAGGTTGGAAAAGAAAACTAAAAGTCCTTTAATCAAGATAATAACAATAAAATGAAATGTATACAAATACATACATAACCAGCATCAAACCTAACCCCCACACCCAATGACAGTTGCAACAAGTGGTGTAATTTTTGGGGTTGTCCTGTGCATAGACAGGAGTTGGACTCTGATCCTTGTGGGTTCCTTCCAACTCGGGACGTTCTGTGATTCTGCGATCACCACTGATGCTGAGGCAGGAGTACTGAACTCAGCGCAGACAGGAGCCGTATCCAGGAGCACATGGATCAGAATCAAAGGTAGAATGGGCAGAGTTCTCCTTGGATGCTGACTGTTGAAGAGGAGCAAGAGGCAACTCCTCTGTCCATCATGATCCATCAGCTTTTTACTGAATATGATGTATATGGAATGGAATACTTAGTTGGTCAGTTTAGGGTCACCTGAACTGTGCACTTCTTCCTGCAGGTGTGGCCTTTCACTCTGCACCTCACAGCGTAGTACTTAAGATTTACAAGTGACCTTGGTCTGCATACATACTAATTCTGAACATTAGGCATTATCACTACTAGAAGCAGATACTGTCTGTGGAAACATGCTGCCTCCTTCAGAAAGTATAGTTACTTAGCGGAAAAGTAAAATCACTGAACAGAATGAGTTCTTTTCTAACTCAAACCAGGACAACAGTCCTGAGGGACATGGGATGAGTGAGGAGTATAGTCAAGACCCTGAATTTTAGGAAAGCAAGCTTCCATCTCTTCCAGGAATTAGTCAACAGGACCCCCTGGGAAGTGTCCCTCAGGGACTATGGAGCAGAACAGAGCTGGCAGCTCTTTAAAGATACTTTCCATAGACCATAAAAGCTCTCCATCCCCAGGTGTAAGAAAACAGGCAAGGAAAGCAGGAGACTGTCAAGGATGAGTCATGAGCTGCTGGTCAGACTAAAAGACAAGAGGAAATTGCACAGGCAGTGGAAGCAGGGACAGGTATCCTGGGAAGAGTATAGGGGCACTGCCCAGTCGTTTAGGGATGAGGTCAGGAAGGCCGAGACTCAGCTGTAGCTGAGCTTGGCAAGGGATACAAAGAACAATAAGAAGGGCTTCTACAGGTATGTCAGCCAGAAAACGAAGGTCAAAGAAAGCATACCCACTCTGATGAGCAAGACTGGCAAGCTGGTAACAACAGATGAGAAGAAGGCTGAGGTGCTCAAGGAACGTTTTTGCCTCAGTCTTCACTGGCAACTCCTCTCCTCATACGTCCTAACTGAGTGGACTGCAGGATGGGATCCAGCGGGGCAAAGTACCCACTGTAAGTGAAAATTTGTTTTGTGACCACGTTAGGAACCTGAACAAATATAAGTCTATGGGAACTGATGAGATATGCATCCTGTAGTTCTGAGGGAATTGGCTGATGTAGTTGCCAGGCCACTCTCCATGATGCTTGAAAGGTCATGGCAGTCAGGTGAAGTCCCTGATGACCAGAAAAAGGGAAATATTGCCCCCTTTTTTAAAAAGGGTAGAAAGGAGGACTTTGGGAATACTGCCTTGTTAGCCTCAATGCTATACCTAGGAAGATCATGGAATACATCCTCCTATAAGCTGTGCTAAAGCACATGGAGGTCAAGTTGGTGATTTGTGACAGCCAGCAAGTCCTGCCTGACCATCCTAGTGGCCTTTTATGATGAAGTAACTACATCATTGGACAAGGGAAGAGAGATGGATGCCATCTATCTGGACTCGTGTAAGGCCTTTGACACAGTCCCCAATAACATCTTTTTCTCTAAATTGGAGAGATGAATTTTTGATGGGTGGACTGTTAGGTGCATAAGGAATTGGTTGGATGGTCGCATCCAGAGGGTAGTAGTCAGTGACTTGATTTCTAGATGGAGATTATCGTCAGGTGGTGTCCTTCAGAGGACTGTACTGGAACCAGTGCTGTTTAATATCTTAATCAATGACATAGTGGAATTGTGTGCACCCTAAACAAGTTTGCAGATGACACCAAGCTGACTGGTGCAGTTGACAAGCCTGAGGGATGGAATGCCATCCAAGGGGGACCTGGACAAGCTTGAAAAGTGGGCTTGTGAGTACCTCATGAGGTTCACAGAATGTTAGGAGTTGGAAGGGACCTTGAAAGATCATCTAGTCCAACCCCCCTGCCACAGCAGAATTCCTTAGACCAGGTCATGCAGAAGCGCGTCCAGATGGGTTTTGAATACCTCCAGAGAAGGAGACTCCTCAACCTCTCTGGGCAGCCTGTTCTAGTGCTCTGTCACCCTCACTGTGAAAAAATTTCTACATGTATTCACACGGAACCTCCTATGCTTCAGATTACAGCCATTGCCTCTTGTCTTGTCACTGGGCTTCACTGAGAAGAGCCTGACCCCATCCTCCCGACACACACCCTTCACATATTTAAAAGCATAAATGTTCAGTGAAAGGTTCTGCACCTGGGTTGGGGCAACTGTGGATACAAATGCATTTTGGGAAATGATATGATTGAGAGAAGCCCTGCAGAGAGGGACCGGGGTGTACTGGTGGATGAATAGATGGACATGAGCCATCTATATGTACTTGCAGCCTAGAAGCCAACTGATCTCCTGGACTGCATCAAAAGCATGTCCAGGAGATCGAGGGAGGTGATTCTGCCCCTCTACTCTGTTCTGGTGAGATGCCACTTGAAGTGGTGTGTCCAGCTCAGGAGTCTCAGCACAGGAAAGACATGGACCTCTTGGATCGGGTCCAGAGGAGGCCACAAAAATGATCAGAGGGCTGGAACACCTATCTTATGAGGACAGGCTAAGGAAATTGGAGTTTTTCAGCCTGGAGGAGAGAGAGCTCTTGGGAGACCTAACTGCAGCCTTTCAGTACTTAAAGGGAGCCTATAAGAAGGATAGCGATAAACTATTTATTAGGGCCTGTAGTGATAGGACAAGGGGAAATTGTTTTAAACTAAAATGGAGTAGACTTAGACTAGATATGAGGAAATTTTTTTGCCATGAGGGTGGTGAAACACTGGGACTAGTTTCCCAGTGAGACTGTAGATGTGCCATCCCTTGAAACATTCAAGGGTCGGGTTGGACGGGGCTCTGAGCAGCCTGGTCTAGTTGAAGATGTCCCTGCTCACTGCAGATGTGTTGGGCTAGTGCACCTTTAAAGGTCTCTTCCAACCCAAACTGTTCTGTGAGTCTGTGAGCTGTCTTGTTTCCAGGCTAGGGGAAATCTCATGGGACAGGGTACTAGAAGATAAAGGGGCCCAAGAGAGTTGGTTAACATTCAAGGACAACTTCTTCCTAGCTCAAGATCGGAGCACCCAACACATAGAAAATCGAGGAGGGGAGCCAGGAGACCTGCTTGGTTAAGTAAGGAACTCCTGGGCAAGCTGAAGTGGAAGTAGAGATTCTACAGGTCATGGAAGGAGGGGCTGACTACATGGGAGGAGTACAAGATGGTTGTCAGAGGATGTAGGGAGGCAACTAGGAAAGCTAAGGCCTCTATGCAATTAAACCTTGCAAAGGAGGTCAAGGACAATAGGAAGGGCCTCTTCAAATACATTGCCCAAAAACTGAATACTAGAAGCAATGTAGGCCCCCTGCTGAATGAGGTGGGTGCCTTGGTGACAGATGATACAACAAAAGTGGAGTTCCTGAATGCTTTCTTTGTCTCTGTCTATACTGTTACAAGACTGTGCTCAGGAGCCTCAGATCCTTGAGCCCCCACATGATGTTAGGATAATGGAGGAGTTCTCCTTAGTTGAGGTGGACTGGGTTAGGGAACAGCTAAGCCATCTAGACATCCATAAATCCATGTGTCCTGATGGGATGCACCCATGGGTGTTGAGAGAGCTGGCAGAAGTCATTGCCAGGCCACTCTCCCTCAGCTTTAGTGAGTCCTGGGGGACAGGAGTGGTGCCTGGGGATTGGAGGAAGGCAAACGTCAATCCAGTCTTCAAACAGGGCAAGAAGGAGCGAGGTAACTCTAGACCGGTCAGCCTCACCTCCATCCCTGGAAAGGTGGTGGAACACTTTATCCTTGGCTCTCTCTCTAAGCATGTCAAGGATAAGGGAGTCATTAGGAGCAGTCAGCATGAGTTTACCAAGGGAAGTCATGTTTGATCAACCCAACAGCCTTTTATGAGGACATAGCCGGGTGGAGGGATGAGGGTAGAGCAGTGGATGTGGTTTCTCTTGATTTCAGTAAAGCATTTGACACTGTTTCCCACACTATCCTTGCAACTAAACTGAGGAAGTGTGGTCTGGATGATCAGGTAGTGAACTGGTTGAAGGACAGAAGTCAGAGAGTGGTGCTCAATGGGATGGACACTAGTTGGAGGCGTGTGTCTAGTGGAGTCCCTCAGGGGTTGGTACTGGGACCAGTACTTTTCAATATGTTCGTTAATGAGCTGGATGATGGAACAGAGTGCACTGTCAGCAAGTTTGCTTAGGACACTAAACTGGGTGCAGTGGGTGACACACAGGAGGGTTGTGCTGCCATTCAGGGAGACACAGACAGGCTGGAGAGTTGGGCAGGGAGAAATTGAATGAGATTCAATAAGGCCAAGTGTGGAGTCTTGCATGTGCGAAAGAAAAACCCCAGGTATGAATATAGGTTGGGGGCTGACCTGTTGAAGAGCAGTGAAAGGGAAAGGGATCTGGGGGTCCTGGTGGATGGAAGGATGACTGTGAGCCAGCAGTGTGGTCTTGTGGCCAGGAAGGCTAGTTGGATTCTGGGGTGTATTAGAAGGGGTGTGGTCAGTAGGTCAAGAGAGGTTCTTCTCCCCCTTTAATCTACCCTGGTGAGGCCGCACCTGGAATATTGTGTCCAGTTCTGGGCCCCTCAGTTT
>VWZX01004689.1:20901-32559 GCA_013399015.1 Galbula dea
TCAGAGGATGTAGGGAGGCAACTAGGAAAGCTAAGGCCTCTATGCAATTAAACCTTGCAAAGGAGGTCAAGGACAATAGGAAGGGCCTCTTCAAATACATTGCCCAAAAACTGAATACTAGAAGCAATGTAGGCCCCCTGCTGAATGAGGTGGGTGCCTTGGTGACAGATGATACAACAAAAGTGGAGTTCCTGAATGCTTTCTTTGTCTCTGTCTATACTGTTACAAGACTGTGCTCAGGAGCCTCAGATCCTTGAGCCCCCACATGATGTTAGGATAATGGAGGAGTTCTCCTTAGTTGAGGTGGACTGGGTTAGGGAACAGCTAAGCCATCTAGACATCCATAAATCCATGTGTCCTGATGGGATGCACCCATGGGTGTTGAGAGAGCTGGCAGAAGTCATTGCCAGGCCACTCTCCCTCAGCTTTAGTGAGTCCTGGGGGACAGGAGTGGTGCCTGGGGATTGGAGGAAGGCAAACGTCAATCCAGTCTTCAAACAGGGCAAGAAGGAGCGAGGTAACTCTAGACCGGTCAGCCTCACCTCCATCCCTGGAAAGGTGGTGGAACACTTTATCCTTGGCTCTCTCTCTAAGCATGTCAAGGATAAGGGAGTCATTAGGAGCAGTCAGCATGAGTTTACCAAGGGAAGTCATGTTTGATCAACCCAACAGCCTTTTATGAGGACATAGCCGGGTGGAGGGATGAGGGTAGAGCAGTGGATGTGGTTTCTCTTGATTTCAGTAAAGCATTTGACACTGTTTCCCACACTATCCTTGCAACTAAACTGAGGAAGTGTGGTCTGGATGATCAGGTAGTGAACTGGTTGAAGGACAGAAGTCAGAGAGTGGTGCTCAATGGGATGGACACTAGTTGGAGGCGTGTGTCTAGTGGAGTCCCTCAGGGGTTGGTACTGGGACCAGTACTTTTCAATATGTTCGTTAATGAGCTGGATGATGGAACAGAGTGCACTGTCAGCAAGTTTGCTTAGGACACTAAACTGGGTGCAGTGGGTGACACACAGGAGGGTTGTGCTGCCATTCAGGGAGACACAGACAGGCTGGAGAGTTGGGCAGGGAGAAATTGAATGAGATTCAATAAGGCCAAGTGTGGAGTCTTGCATGTGCGAAAGAAAAACCCCAGGTATGAATATAGGTTGGGGGCTGACCTGTTGAAGAGCAGTGAAAGGGAAAGGGATCTGGGGGTCCTGGTGGATGGAAGGATGACTGTGAGCCAGCAGTGTGGTCTTGTGGCCAGGAAGGCTAGTTGGATTCTGGGCTGCATCCATGTGCTGGAGNAGCATAGGAGATTCTGTGTGAATACACGTAGAAATTTTTCCCCAGTGAGGGTGCCAGAGCACTGGAACAGGCTGCCCAGAGAGGTTGAGGAGTCTCCTTCTCTGGAGGTATTCAAAACCCATCTGGACGCACTTCTGTGTGATGTGGTCTAGGGAATCCTGCTGTGGCAGGGGGGTTGGACTAGATGATCTTTTGAGGTCCCTTCCAACTCCTAATATTCTGTGATTCTCTGATTCTTTGAAATCTGAGTTTCCTGTTTGCTTCTGCTGCTTGCTACTCTTTTGCTGTCTCTGGAGATAGAGATGATTCAAATGCTTTACAGTGACTTGCAGTGAAATGCTAGCATGTAAAATGACATTGACAGGCATTTGAATTTATACTAAATCTTTGATGGTTGTTGTTGGGTTTTGTTTGTTTGTTTGGCTTGTGTAAATGCAAGATTTTTTTTTTTTTGCTAAAATGGAAGTGAATTTCTGGGATATAGCATAACAGCAGCTTTGGATAGGACCCAGTGCCTTGCACTGCTGCCTACCTGTCTATTTAAGCCCTAAGTTTGATGCTGAGAATGGTAATCTCATCCGTATTTCTACTTACCATTCAAGCATAATGTTTTATGTAAATTTATTAATAAATCTTTTATTTCACAGTTGATCAGAGAAAGAAAATAGAACTGGAAATGGAAGAGTTGCATATCCAGGCACTGGAGGTACAAATTCTGTTCTTCATACAAGAAAATGTAAAATTCCTTTCAGTAAACTAGACCTGGTTGAAATCTTGTGTTTACTACACATTTTATGTAGAGGACAAATAAATGGAGGAGAAAAAAAAAGTACTAACTTTCTAAATTTGTTTGCTTTAAATAATGCATGTATTACTTTTTTAGACTCTCAAAAGAGACTGGGAACTGGAGTCAGATAGGTGTTTAAAAAATATTCGTGAAGAGCTGTTTGAAAAACATCAGACCGAAATGGTGGAACTGCAGAAAACTCTGGAAATGGAATTAGAAAAAGTCAAAGCAGAGCTGGGGCTTCTTTCTCATAAGAATGAACAATCTAAAAGTAAGTGCTATGGTCTGGCAATCAGTTGTCTTTATTGAACAACGGATAAAGCTAACAGTGTTTTCAGAACCTGTATAAAAAGCAAATTGAAAATTAAGATGTCTTCATTTAAGTGTATTAAAGAAACGTGCTGTTTTGCTTCCAGCTGAAAACTGTTTTTGGCAGTTCCTGAATTTATAAAAATTCCTCTTAATGTCAATAGAAGTTTTCTTCTAAAAAAAATTGGGTTTGGATTGTGAGTAGTTAAAACCTAATGGAACAGTAGCTTTTAAAATACAGTTCTGGAAGTGGTATTTTTGAGACTACTGTAATTGGAGTTTTCATTAACTTGAGAAATGAAATCTGCTTGAGTACCTAGCCAGGTACATTTTTGTCTTTTACTGAGGAGCAGATGGGAGATAAAACTATGAAAAATTTGTGTAGGTCTTAGAAATCTAGCGCATTTGTCAAGGTAGTTGTTGACCAGTGCAATAGTGTCAAATTTGCTGTCAATGATGGCATCCGTAGGAGCCACAAGATGTTGTGTGCCATGAAGTGAAGAGAGCAAACTAGTTGGATTGCCTAGCTTCTAAGGCACTATGAAGGTGCGAGACGTGGGAAATAATACTTTTTCCAAAAAAATAGAAATTCACTGTTAAGGATATTGTATGATGCTGACTGCAGGCTACAAGACCAGGTTTGAGAAGTGAAGAGTAGCCTTTTTGACCTGCCAAGGGCTGGATGCTTTCACAATGTTTGGCTTTCCTGTAGCTGCTGTGAGGACATGTTTGTAGTGACGACTTGTTCTTCCTAGCCTGCACAGACTTTACTGTGTTTCCCTGAATCGACATCATTGAAGTCTGTTTTGTGAAGATAATGTGTATCCTTTGCAGCTCACTGTGCCTGAAATGCATTCACTTGATTGCAGATTTTTTTCGGGCAGGTCGAGATTTATTGACCAGGTTCAGTGTCTACCTAATACTAAGGCAGAGTGTATTTGGCATGAGCTTTTGTAGTTCTTCCTGTTTGTCTCTTCTAGTGCCTGCTGCGGAGTGTGGTCTTAGGAGAAATTCTGTGCTTGTAGGCCATGAAGAAATGCTTTATTCTCTGTTCCAAGTATGTGTGCTTCTAGTTCAGGATGCTTGTTCATGTGTGCAACACTACTATTGGATTAGCTCTTGGCCAACAGAGCATCTGTGGGATGCAGAGAACTAGGAAGCAATGTGTAGAAGTGTTTGACTTTCAAATACTTTACTATTCAAGTATTTTTGTGATTCCCTGTAAGCTAGCATTCTAGTCTAGAGATATATTTGTATTTCAGTTGTAAAAAACTTGTACAGGTTATTCAGTAACTAAGATGATGATGTAACAGAACTAATTTTTAATTTTAGTAAAGTGTATGGAATTGGAGGAGCAACACCAGTTAGCCATTACAAAATCACAGGAACAACTGGAGATTGAATATAACCAACTCCTAGAAGATACGAAGATGAAGAGCCAAGAAAAAGAACAGAATCTTCAGAGGGAGGTAAATAAGATTTCTTTACTTAAATAGCTGATTATATGTAACAAAAACTAGACCCATATACATATCATTTGGGTGATTTGTTTGTATTTAAGAATTTTATTGAAAAACTAAACTGTATCTCACGAAGCAGGTAAATACTCTGGGATTTCTTAGAGTTGTTCAAAATCTTTGCCTTTGTGCCATCTATTTCTTCCTATATTTATATGCTGAATTTTCTGGGGTTTGGTTTTTGTTTTTATCTAGTTAATATTTTATTTTTGCCACTGATGATAAATATGGCATCAGGAACAAATTCCTCTCTGAGTGAGTCTTAACAGGTGCTACTCAGTATCTCTGATAACCTAGGCCAGGAGCGGATAGTCTGGTTATCACTAAATGTTTCCACCTGTTTTTGACAGCGCTCTCTTTTGCATACAACATAAGCTATTAGAACAAAGTTGTCTTGAAAAGCTGGGAGGTTTTTTTTGTTGTTTGTTTTTTTATCATGTCTTCCATAGCTGGAGAAACTTCAGATCATGCATGAAGAACTCAAGACTCAGTCACAAGAAGAAATCAGGCAGCTTTGGTCTGAGTTGACCAGCACCCAAGCAAATTGGCAAGAGCTAAGTGGTATGTTCCAAAACTGTTGTATTTTGTTTTTTTCCTCCTTTTCATGTAGAAGTATATGTTATTGGTGCAAAATACTTTTAATCCTGTACTAGAAAGATGCAGGTAGGTCACAGAAGTGTCAACATGTTGTACCCTGGTGATCTGTACCTGAAGTGAGAGATGAGTCAGTGTCAGCTGACTAGTTGGTTCTGCAATGTCAAAAAGTATGGTATGGCTGTGGGGGAAAAGCTCACTCCTGATATTTTTATTTCCCTTGCTGCTCCTTTCATGAACAACATAAAAATCTTTAGTAAAAACCAAGTATTTTTCACTACAGTGTCAAATTAAGTATAATGTAGTTCAATAATGGGGAAGATGCTGGTCAATAAAATAACATGCTCCTATTTGTATTGAGTATGGAAGTGGGTATGAATTCGGTTGAGAAAACTTTTAATTGTAGTTGGACAGTAAAGCTCACTACTAGTTTATGACTTTGAGTGGTTTGTTGTAGCTATTTTCTTTTTATTTGGGGATAATTAAAAAATCAGGCTGCTTTAAAAAAAAGCAGAAATATTTTAAAACTGTGATTAGGTTATATCCTGATGTAGAAACGGCTTTTTTCCCACTTTCAGTTTTGAGGCAAATTAAATAAAGTAGTCTTTCATTGACACAGAACATAGGGATTCATTATCTCCTGAAAGACTTCTAATTCTTAAATATAAAAAAGCCCTCAGTTAAGTTACCTCTATTTTAAAAATAAAACAAAAACATTCAGATGGTGCTTCTGAAATCTGAATGAATCACAGAATGGTGAGGGGTTGGAAGGGACCTCTAGGGGATCTTCTAGTTCAGGTCCCCTGCTAAAGCAGGTTGCACAGGATTACATCCAGGCAGGTTTTGAAAATCTTCAGAGAAGGAGATTCTACAGTCTCTCTATGCAGCCTGTTTGAGTGCTCTTGCCACGCTCACAATAAAGAACTGTACTCCTTATATTCAGATAGAACTTTGTGTGTTCCAATTTACTTCCTATTGCCCCTTGTCCTGTTGCTGGGCACTGCTGAAAAGCATCTGGCCCCATCCTCTTGACGTCTTCCCTTTATATATTGATAAATATTGCTAAGATCCCCTCTCAGTCTGCTCTTTTCCAGGCTAAACAGCCCCAGGTCTCTCAGCCTTTCCTCATAAGTCAGGGATGCTTCAGTCCCCTCACCATCTTTGTAGTCTCCACTGGACTCTCCAGTAGTGTCTTATCTCTCTTGAACTGAGGAGCCGAGACCTGGAGCCAGTACTGTAGATGCAGCCTCACTAGGGCAAAAAAAAAGGGGAGGAGAGCCTCCCTTGACCTGATGGTCACACTCTTCTTCATGTGCCCCAAGATATTATTGGTCTTCTTGGCCACCAGGGCACATTGCTGGCTTATGGTGAACTTGTCCACCAGCACTCCCAGGTCCTTCTCCACAGAGCTGCTTTCCAGCAGGTCAACCCATAACCTATACTGGTTCATGGAGTTATTTCTTTCCAAGGGCAGGACCTTACACATGCCCTCATTAAACTTCATGAGGTTTCTCTATGTCCAGCTCTCCAGCCTGTCCAGGACTTGTTGAATGGCAACACAGCCTTCTGGTGTGTCAGCCACTCCTCACAGTTCTGTATCATTACCGAACTTGTTGAGACTACACTCTGTCCCCTCATCCAGCGCACTCCCTGGGGAGCTCCTACTAGCTACAAGCATTCAAATAGACTCTGTGCCACTAATCACAGCCCTCTGAGCTCTGTTGTTCAGCCAGTTCTCAATCCACATCACTGTGCACTCAATCTAACCCACACTTCCTCAGCTTGCCTATGAGGATGTTGTGGGAGACAAGTGTCAAAAGCATTGCTGAAGTCAAGGTAGAAAACACACAATGCTCTTTCCTCATCACTGTCATCCTGGAAGCCTATCAGATTGGTCAAGCATGATTTCCTCTTCATGAATCCATGCCGACCACTTCTGATAGTCTTGTTTTCTTCCACATACTTAGAGGTAACATCCAGAATGAGCTGCTCCATCACCTTTCCAGGAATGGATGGGAGGCTGACTAACCTGTAATTTCCTGGGTCCTCCTTCTTGCCCTTTTTGAAGACTGGAGTGACATTGGCTTTCTTCCAGTCCTCAGGCATCTCTCTTGTTCTCCATGACCTTTCAAAGACGATGGAGAGTGGCTTAGCATTATAACATCAGCCAGCTCACTTAGCATTTGTGGGTGCATCCCATCAGGGCTCATGGATTCGTGGGTGTCCAGCTTGCCTAGATGATCTCTAACCCAATCCACCTTGACTAAGGGACAGTCTTCCTTCTGGAAGAAACAAAGAAGGCATTCAGTAACTCCATCTTTTCTGTATCGTTTGTCACCAGGGCACCCACCTCATTCAGTAGCAGGCTTCATTTTCCCTAATCTTCCTTTCCCTACTGAGGTACTTGAAGAAGCCCTTCTTGTTCTTGACATCCCTTGCCAGATTTAATTCCAAGTGGGCCTTAGTCTTCCTCACTGCATCCCTGCCTACTCTGAAAATGTTACTGTATTCCTCCCAAGTAGTCATCCATTTTTGTACATACTTGTCGAGGGTGGAGGCTGGACCAACCATCAACCCAATGACAGACGCTCCCTGTTTCCCCCCTTTTTTCCGCACCCCCGGGAAGAGAAAGGGGATAAGAGAGACACAAAGAGACTTGTGGATTGGAAAATAAAACTAATAATAATAATAATGTTAAATGAAATATATACAAATATGTACAGAACCCAATCCTGAACTCAAACCCCCTTGATGGTAACTGCGTCACCACTGATACTGAGTCAGTAGGCCTCAGCAGCAGAGGAGTCTGGCTCAGGGGCTGGATCCTGGTACTGGATGCATGACCTTAGGGATCACCGAAGTGCAGGAGAACAATCCAGCAATCCAGGAATCGGGAATATCGAAAAGGGAATCTTGCAAGGGAATCAGGAATCTAGCAAGGGAATTGGAATCAGAACCTAGCAAGGGGAATGGAATCTAACAAGGGAAGCTAACAAGGGGGAACTGACCCCCAGTTTATATATCGAATATGACTTATATGGGATGGAATACTTCTAGTTGTTCGGTTTGGGGTCAGTTGTCCTGTCTGCTCCTCCCCGAAGGTGCAGCCTTTATCCTGCACCCCCCAACATGAGACACGAGATTTAGCAGTGACCTTGCTCTGCATACCAATCCCTCGTAGTAAATCTAAACATTAGGCCTTATCACTGCTAGAAGCTGGCAGTGTCTATGAAAACGTGCTGTTAGTTTCAGAAAGTGCAGCTTCTCAGAGGAGCTTCAACTAAGAAGTAAAATCACAGAACATAATTATTTCTGTTCTAACCCAAACCAGGACATTCCACCCCTTATTCCATACCATATGCATCATACTCATCCTTAGTTTATAATTCTCTTTATACAGAAAAGTCTGCTAAGTCCATTCAGTCCATAATTGCAGATCTTCATCTCCACTTCTCATAGCAGTCTTCCCAGGGCTGGAAGCATGTCATGAGTTTGCTGTGGTTCATGCTTATGGCTTGTAGGTTCTCCTCAGGGTATTACTGGGCAGCACTCAATGAAACCAAATTCTGGTAATCACCACTGTGATATCCTGAAAGACACTTATTGAACACTGTTAGTATTTAGTAGTTAACATTTGGCAGGTCTAAATCGAGTACTCTCACCCAGAGTTAAATTCCGTTGAGGCACACACTGTACTTCACCATCTTTCATCATCACCCACCAGCTATGTCCAGGTCCCTGAGCAAAAGCAATCCCACAAATGGGTTTGCCTTTGCCCGAAGCAGGAAATACCCACACAGTTTTTCCTAAGAGATTCCTCTCATACACTACTGGGACTTTGTCCCCTTCCACTGCATGAAGAGGGTTTGACTGAGCAGGACCAGCTCAATTGGTGGAGCCTCTGGTGTTAACTAACCAGGTGGCTTCTGCTAAATGCTTGTCCCAGTTCTTAAAGGATCCCCCCCCCCAATGCTTTCAGTGTAGTTTTTAACAGCCCATTGTATCGTTCAATCTTTCCAGCAGCTGGTGCATGATATGGCATGTGATATACCCACTCAATACCATGTCCTTTGGCCCAGTTGTCCATGAGATTGTTTTTGAAATGAGTACCATTATCTGACTCAATTCTCTCTGGAGTACTGTGTCGCCACAAGATCTGCTTTTCAAGGCCCAGAATAGTATTTCGGGCAGTGGCATGACACAAGAGATATGTCTCCAACCATCCGGTGGTTGCTTCCACCATTGTAAGCACATAGTGCTTACCCTGGCGGGTTTGAGGAAGCGTGATGTAATCAATCTGCCAGGCCTCCCCATACATGTACTTTGACCATCATCCCCCATACCACAACGACTTTAACTGCTTAGCCTGCTTGATTGTGGAACAGGTTTCACAGTCGTGGATAACCTGCGCAATAGCATCCATAGTTAAAGCCACCCCTCGGTCACGAGCCCATTTGTACGTCGCATCTCTTCCTTGATGTCTCGAAGTGTCATGGGCCCACTGAGCTAAGAACAGTTCACCTTTATATTCCCAGTCCAAGTCCGTTTGGAACACTTTAGCAGCCTGGTGTGCTTGTTGGTTGTTTTTATGTTCCTCAGTGGCCCGACATTTAGGTACATGAGCATCCACATGACGTATTTTACAGCTAGCTTCTCTAGCCAAGCTGCAATATCTTGCCACAGTGTGGCAGCCCAAATAGGTTTACCTTTCCGTTGCCAGTTATTGTTCTTCCACTGCTTTAGCCATCCCCATAAGGCATTTGCTACCATCTATGAGTCGGTGTAGAGATAGAGTGCTGGCCACTTTTCTCATTCGTTAATGTCCAAGGCCAGTTGGGTGGCTTTTACCTCTGCAAACTGACTTGATTCACCATCTCCCTCAGCTGCTTCTGCAACTTGTCGTGTGGGACTCTAGACAGCAGCTTTCCATTTGCGATGGTTTCTTGCAAGACGTCAAGCTCCATCAGTAAACAGAGCATGTTGCCTTTCATTATCTGGCAACTGATTATATAGTGGGGCTTCCTCAGCTTGAGCCACTACTAACCCATTTACTCCATGTAGCATCAGTGACACGATGAGTGGAAGGAACTTTGCCCTTGAACATCCAGCCTAACACTGGTAGCCGTGGTGCCAGGAAGAGCTGTGTTTCAGTGCCAATTACTTCTGAAGCAGCTCAGACTCCTTCATATGCTGCTAATATTTCTTTCTAACTTGGAGTATAGTTAGCTTTGGAGCCCTTGTATGCCCGACTCCAAAACCCTAGGGATCGACCTCGGGTTTCCCCTGGTGCTTTCTGCCAGAGGCTCCAGGTAGGACCATTACTCCCAGCTGCAGTGTAGAGCACATTTTTAATGTCCTGTCCTGTTTGGACTGGCCCAAGGACTACTGCTTGTACAATCTCTCGTTTGATTTGCTCAAAGGCTTGTTTTTTGTTCAGGTCCCCAATTAAATTTGTTTTTCTTTCGGGTCACTTCACAGAGAGGCTGTACAGTTTGGCTGTAACCAGGAATATGCATTTTCCAGAAGCCAACTGTCTTAGTCTGAGTTAGAACAGAACTACTTCTGTTCAATTATTTTATTTTTGGAGTATTCCGTCCCATTTACACCGTGTTCAATGTAGCCGAGGGGCCAGTGCCTTACTGGATCGCCCTGCATCAGGCACTGAAGAGAACACCTAAGGACCCTGCGGGCGGGCCCTGAGGACCCTGTGCTGAGGGGAGGGGAGGCAGCGCTGGTGTGTGGGTGTGTTGGCTGGTGGGGATGGGGGAGGACGCGCGCCCAGGACGTGGCGGTTTCTTCTCGTTTTCCTGCCTGCCGGAGCTTGCCGGGGCCTCGGTGGTGACGCAGTCTGGGTTTTGTATATCTTTATATATATACATATATTTCATCTAACTTTGTTATTATTGTTATTAAAGCAGTTTTAGTTTTAACTTCCAATCCGCAAGTTGGTTTTTTTTTTTCCCTCTTTGCCGCTTTTCTCTCACCCTCTGCCCCTTTCCCGCCATGGGGGAAAGTGGGGGAGAGAGAGATAGTGTCCGTCTTCCTGGGTTAGCTGCTGCCATAGCCCATAACCCACGACACCAACGGTACCTAAAAAAGCTTGGGTTTCCTTTTTGTTAGTTGGTGGGGACATAGCTGTTATTTTGTTGATGACCTCTGTTGGAATTTGGCGACGCCTATCTTGCCATTTAACTCCCAAAAACTGGATCTTTCGTGCAGGTCCCTTGACCTTGCTTCTTTTGATGGCAAATCCAGCGTCTAAAAGAATTTTAATTATTTTCTTACCTTTCTCAAAAACTTCTTGTGCTATGTTACCCCACACAATGATGTCATCGACATACTGCAGGTATTCTGGAGCTTCACCTTTCTCCAGTGCAGAGAAATGGATCAGTCCATGGCAAATGGTAGAACTGTGTTTCCACCCCTTGATGCCGAAATTATGCCCCAAAAGGCTCTATGGAACTGCTCGGAGACAAACTTTAGTCTTTAAGCAGCGAGGTATTTATATCAGGCAACGTTGGGGAACTCCCGGCTCATGCTGGACAAAAGAGTTCCAAAGCAGTCAGTGAAAATCAGACTAGTTATATGATTTACATGAGAGATTACAACATCTTTACATGCATATTCATATTATTGCAGCATCTAATTATAATATTCGTAGCAGGTGGAGTTATAGGTGTGGTCTTCAATTTGGGGAGATTTTGAGGGGTCGTTCTGTTCTTCAGCTTCATGAACCCAGTGTCCTTTCATCATCATCTTCATAAACTCTTGAACTTTCCCTAATTTGGATGGTTTCCCTATGCATTTGGCAAGGATTCCTAGTGTTTTGGCAAGAGTACTTGATTTCTTGTCTCATCCCTTTTCTTATCTCTTTGTCTTTCCTCTATGTGCCCTTTTTTTTTTTTTTTGTGTATGCTAGCATTTTTCAGCTCTCTCTGTTCCTGCTTCATGTCATAGTGTCCTGTTTCCTAGTAAATTATTACCTATGCTGGTTTTTTTTGCTTTTGCTTAAAGCCTGCATTTAGACTTTAACTCTCTGATTCCTGTATTGCTATACTGTATTCGCTTTCCAGGTTTTACCTGGCTTCATTTCCCCCCTTTTCTTAAAACTTACGAATTCTTTCGTCAAGTTCTAATCCTAGAGGGCGTTGATAC
>VWZX01004692.1:208-12886 GCA_013399015.1 Galbula dea
GTAGTAATCATGATAGTGTTGGATTAAGGGTTGGACTTGATGATCTTGGAGGTCTCTTCCAACCCAGATAATTCTGTGATTCTGTGATTCTGTAAAGGGCTTGTTAGTCTACAGGAGAAGGGAGAGAGCACCTCATAGCATTTTTTCATACCCCCACGAAAATCAGTTGCAAAACACTCAGTTTCATCAAGTTCAAAGTCTGGCTACCTTATGACCATTATATTTCAGTATAACATGTATTAAATAATAGAAAAACTCTTGCCAAAGCTTATTAATATGGAGAAGACTGGAAAAATTATTTGCATCCAACTTGCTTTGTGAAAACAATGAGAAAGAGACTTTTTCTAAGATGGAAAGCAGCACTGCAGAAAGGGATTTGGGAGTATGGATTGATGATGAGTTGAATATGAGTCAGCAGTGTGTGCTAGCAGCCAAAAAGGGCAAACAGGGTTCTGGGGAGCGTCAAGCACTCCGTTGCTAGTCAACCAAGAGAGGTGCTAGTCCCACTTTACTCGGCTCTAGTGTGGCCTGACCTGAAGTATTGTGTGCAATTTTTGGCACCACAATGCAAAAGGGTCATGAAGTTGTTAAGAGAGCATCCAGAGGAGGGCCACAAAGATGGCAAAGGGTATAGAGGCAAAGACTTACGAGGAAAGCCTGAAATCACTTGTCTGTTCAGCCTGGAGAAGAGGAGACTGAGAGGAGACCTCATCGAGGTTTATAACTTCCTCACCAGAGAAGAAGGGATGGGTGCTGACCTCTTTTCTCTAGTGACCAGCAATAGAACCCAGGAGAACGGCATGAAGCTGTGCCGGGGATTGAATGTTAGGAAGTGGTTCTTTACCCAAAGAGTGGTGGAGCATTGAAACAGGCTCCCCAGGGAGGCTGTCATGGCACCAGCTCTCACAGAATTTAAGAAGCACTTGGACAATGCACTTAGGCACATGGTGTGTCATTGGGGTTGTTCAGTGCCTATATAGGAGTTGGACTTGACGATCCTTGTGGGTCCCTTCCAACTCCAGATATTCTGTGAATCTGTATGGTCTCTCTCATCCAAAAAGATGAATGCCTCTTGTATCCTTTTCTAGCTCTGTGATAGTGCCAGGTCACCAGCTGCAAGTGAAACTGTTTCAGATGAGCACAAGCATGTGCAATAGAATTTCTAAAGTTCAGATGAAACAGAAACCAATTTATCCTATATATGTATTAATGACAAACATAGGTTTGATAGTATATGTTTTGTATAATTCAGTCAACTTTTCTTTACTCATCTTATATATTTGGTTCAGTTTAAATCATCAGACACTACAGGTCTAGTGCCTTACTTGGCCCTGCAGACATCAATTAGCATGTAAATGGAGTCCCAAACCAGCAATATGCAGTAAGCCAAAAGAACTATGTCTAAACAGCATAGCAAAAGTAAAAGTCACAGTTTCTGTGCCAAGATGTGTATACTGAGGCATGGCAGCTTAGAAGTGCACAGTCTGTATATGTAACAAATTGCAAAAATGATAGGTACATTTTGTTAGAGAATAATCAGGAGTCAACTCCCTCTCCAAGTTCTCAACATTCTCTCAGATTGAGAATGATTTCCAACTTACCTTCCAAAGCGTGAATTATGGCAGTGGAAAGTATTAGCATCATCATGTATGTATGAAATTGCAAGATGAATTTATGCTGCAGCTTCATCCTTTTGATGAACAGTAGCTTGAGAAATATTTCTTATCAGTAATTAGAATGCCAGTCATGAGTCAAATAGCAAGAAGCTAATTGAAAAGCTAAGATGCTTTTCTAAGGGGCAGGATAAATTACAGGTGCCTCACATGATAGCAACAGGGCTGGACTCTCTTGAGGCCACTGTTGGAGCCCTCAGTGTATTCCCACAACAGGGTTTGGTTGTGGGAGCTGCAACATATTTGCAGCCTTTTCTTTGCCATATTTCTGCAGCATTTCTTCGACATGAACACAACCCAAAACCTCTGTGCTTTACAGAAGTAAAGGCTTTCAACAAGTAAAAAGTCTGATCAGTGAGGTCATATTAAAGGTGAAAAATAAGGCCTTAGCAAGAATTAACTCTAAAAAGATAAAAATGCAGAGGGCATCATTTCCTGATGAAGAATGAGAATCTTGCATGTAGTCTCCACACACTCATATTCTTTACCACTCATCTGAAGTCCAAAAATGAGAAGAAACATACACTTCTTCTCTAGAGATAAGGAGCAATACTGTGGCAGTACAGTGCGCCTGAACTGATAAGCGTACCCACATTTATTTTAAGGCTTCCTCCTACCCCCCCAGGATGCATAAGAGAAAAGTGGTAATGTATTTTAAAAGGATGAAATTCAAAACAAAACAGTCAAGAAAAAAAGATAAAATTAATCTACACAGCCTTTTACTGGGTAGTCTTACCAGCTCATTACAAAATCCTGATGCATCTACTCCCATAAACTTAGCCCAGAACTAGTTTTGAAGTGGTTTCACTAATTGCAGTGTACACAAGTTTCATATGTATTGCATTACACTTTCATCAAACTAAAACAATGGAACAGGATCAGCATTTCAGAAGAATTTTTACAGACACAGGTAAACTATGCAATCCTGTAGATTCAACATGCTTTGCCACACCTACCAGATCATGCCTTGATTAAAGATCAATCCCAGCACATTTCCACTTATATCGAACTCAGAATATGATGGCTGAAAGAAATAATACAGATGCTTTCTTTAAGCTTGCACAAAGGGTTTTAAGATGACTTACAGTAGATTACAACTGTCACTTCCAACAGCAATAGCATACTGACATTGTGTTGTAAGACCTTGTATTGACTTATTTAATATGACTCAAGGCACATGGGAAGACTTTTATATAGCTTGCTGTATTTTACTGAAAACCTTTCTGAGATTTGTTCAGATTAAGGTGCTAAAGGAAAATTAAATATAGTTCTTAGTACTGCATAAATATAAAAAAAAAAAACAACAAATTTTCCATTGGAGTGGCTAGTGGTAGTAATCTACTGTGTTCTCTAACACAGTATGAGCCAGGAGGCTGCTGTAATTTAATTCCTATCATAGTATCACAGTATTATCTGAGCTGGAAGGGACCCAATAGAATCAAGTCCAGCTCTTAAACCCATAGTGGACATCCCAAGAATCACACTGGGTGCCTGAGACTGTTATCTAGATGCTTCTTAAACTTAAACAGGCATGGTGCTGATACAAATTCCATGGTGTTATCATTTGAGGGTTAAGGCTAGATTGACCACCACCCAGCAGCAGACACTCTTTATTACTCTCTTCCTCCCCTCCTTTGCCACAGGAGGGAAAAGGGAAATGAGAGAGAGAGAAAGAGACTTGTGGATTGGAAAACAAAACGATTGTAACTACTTTAATGAAAATAGTAACAATAGATAATTTATATGAATATATACAGAGCCAGCACCAAAACCCAAACCCCCTTTGGTGGTAACTATATCACTGCCCCCATTGGTACTGCGACAGGAGACCTCCAGCAGCAGATGAGAGTCGTACTGGGGGGGCTGGATTCTGGAGTTGGATTCAGGAGCAAAAGGCAGAAAGAAGCAGCAAAGATGGGCCCAGAAAAGCAGGAAGTTAAAGAGGGAACAGATGGAACTTCCCCTTAGATTTATACCGAGAATGACGTTTATTGAAAAGAATACTTAGTTGGTCAGTTTGGAAGTCACCTGTCTTGCCTGCTCCTTTCTTGTAGGTGCAGACTTTTACTCTGCACCTCCCTTCCAGTATGAGTCACAAAAAAAAATAAATTCAGCAATGGCCCTGTTTTCCATACCAATCCTCAGCAGTAAAGTCAAACATTAGGCCTAATCACTACGGGAAGCAGACACTGTTCCTGAAAAAAACGTATTGCTAGCTTCAGAACTGCAGTCACCAAAAGGAGCCTCGGCTGGAAAGCAAAGCCACCAAACAGAATCAGTTCCCCTCCAGCCCAAAACAGGACACATGGGGAGGCTGTTCCAGACAGCCAGGCTGGGTTCCCAACCACCCTCTGAGTGGAGAACCTTTTCCTAATCTCCAGCCTGAACCTTCCCTGACTCAACTTCATCCCTCTTCACCTAGTTATATAGCTATCCACAAGACTAAGATCAGTCCCTGCCCCCCTACTATCCACTGTGAGGATGCTGAAGACAGCTATGGGGTCTCTTTTCAATCTCTTCTCGAAGTTAAACAAACTAAGTGACCTCAGCCACTCCTCATAAGGTTTCCCAATTCCTGTTTGAACTGTAACACTATCTTTCATATTTTTACAGTTTTACTGCTGAAGAATGCTTTTTAAGCATTGATAGATGTTGCTAAGTATCTTCCCTGCCTAATGTGAATATATTATTTCTAATTTGAGTGTACTTGATTCTAGTTTTTACTTAAAGGTTCAGCTATGGGGTCTCACTTTGTCTGCTGAAGAATGCACTGTATGATGAATTTTTGGTTTGTTTTGTATAGACACGTAAATACCATGACCAAACAGTTCTTTAGTTCTTTTTAGTTTTATATTTCTGAACTCTTCATGTGACTCTTTCATTCTGTTTTTCCAGGTCTTTGACCATTTTCACATTGCTTCTTTTACCCTATTTATTTGTTTCTAATTCATTGAAAACTTTCAGCTGCAAAAATTGATACTACAGAAGTTATATTTTTGTCCACAACATGTCTGTCTAATAGGCTTTGTCTACAGCCCTATAAAAGTCCTGATTGAGACAAACTAGAAAACTAAAAAGGAGAAACCTGAATCTTAAAATAAAGACAAAAATCTCATAGGAGCCAGCTACATCACAAACCTTTTTTTCTATAGAAAACTTTCTCTTCCTCTGGAAAAATCTCATTTCCTAAGAGGCTGGTTTTAGAAAAACAAGAGATTTGTGCATGTTTGAAGGTAAAAATTTGAGTAAAGGAAGACAAAAGAATGACAAAACAGTTAGAATGGCTGCTCATGCAGATGCAGCTACGATAACTTTAAATGACCTGCTCATTTTCCATACTTCTTAGTTCAGGAGAGGCTTCAGGAATTTTACAAGCTTTGCCAGTAACCTAGATTAGATCAAATCTTAAGTCCCAAGTGAAGAGCTCTACACTCACTTATGTTATGTGACTTACTAACTTCATTTCAGTTAAACTAATTCTAGAAAAAAGATATATTATATCTGGAACAAGTTCTTTCATATTTTTCTCCACAAAAACTGTGTGTTAAAAGACGTTTATCCAAAATGTCACAGAATCAATGAGATTGTGTTCTCTGGAACACAAAATGAGTTTTCAAACTGGAAATGTGTGAAAAATGTGTACCTAGTTGTCTCACACAATCAAATTAGAAAAAAAAACACATAAGAAACAACAAACAACCAAAAAACAAAATACATCAAAACAAATTTCTACATTTACCAAAGTGTAAAGAATAAGAGAAATATTAAAGCATAAGTAAATTATGAGAAAGAATAACACAATGTTGTTTAGGGTTTTTAGGGATTTCGAAGGTGATGTGTCTAGCCAATAGAGTTAACTAGGTAGGATTGAAAGGAAAATGTAATTTACTACAAAAATATGAAGTGTTCATCTGATAAAGACATTTAAAATAGCAAATCAGGTACTTACAAATCCATACTCCAAGTCCCAGCACCAGCAGTAATTGAAAAACCTAACGAAGACAGCTCTCAAGAAATCACCAATTAAAATTGTGACATATGTTGTCATCGTGTCAGAGACTGTCAGCCGTACAAATTCCTGTTAGAGCAATATATTCTTTTGAAAAATATATTTAAGCAATTAGTACTTACAGCAATCATGAAATATTGGAGCAGATCCTTAATAGTCCTCATCCTGTTTCAACATGGAGAAGACACTGCTTCTCCTCTATATTTATCAATTCTGAATACCAGGAGAAAAACCACCCCTCAATTGCTAGAGCTATCCTTTGTTCTGATTTGTGCTCATCTTATCAGATAAGACTTCCAGGGTATGATTAGACTGGGAGAGGCTTCTAGCCAAGATTTCTGCAAAACCTGAAATCTGAGCTCATATCTTAACTGGTTTTGATCCCTATGACTTTGGGAAGCTTTTTTTTTTAATTAAAAAAAAAAGACAGTATGGCTTTCTTTCTTGAGAAGCACCAACTCATAGTGAATATGGAGAGGAAAGAAGAAAATTCTAATTGAAATCCTTATTTCTCTACTTTTATTTTACTAACCTTCACTAAATCCTCCAGTAATAAATTTTACTTTAATAACCCAAAAGGCTATTACTATCCCTGATCTGAAATTAAGGAGAAAGTTAGAGCAGTGATGAGCTTTTGTTTTCTTAGCTTATTATTCAGCATCAGTGAAAAGAACAGATGGTCTGTTCTTCCTGTCTGTCTGCTCCTTTCTGGTGGTTTATTCAGTCAGGAGGTGTGATTGTTAGAGTGATAGAGCAATGGCAAAAGTTATGATTCAGTAGTGAATTCATTCTCATGCACAAAACTACAATGGTGGCATATGATCAAACAGAGGAAAGTGGGTTGTTTGAAAATTCTCTTGAAACCATATTTTATATTAATAGGTCAATAAGAAATGTTCATCTGAATGAAATATAATGACCAAGCAGATTTATGATTAAACTACCATTGGGGTTTTTTTGCATTATGTTACTTGGCTAAAGATAGAGTTGTCTTCTCAAAAGCATAGTGCTGTAAGAGCTATCCTACACACATTTCTTCTTGAGCTATTCTTTTTATCCTTTTTAACTTTTCTTTAGGTCTGTTGTAGTCAGAAAATGGTATTTCCTGATTCTAACCAGAATTATCACATTTAGTAGGGGTTGTGGTAAATCCAACTTTCCAAAACTGTTAAACAGGTTTTGCAAGACAAAGATGGGATCAGGAAGAGGAAAGTAAATGAAGAGAATAATGAAAAGAATGGGTAAAAAAATACTTTCAAAGTTGTGAACTATCATGAGAAAGACTTCCCTGTTAGACAACAACTACAGAAATTAAAATATTTTTTTCTCAACATTTTAGCTCAGGATAAAGCTCCACAACTGCTTTTCCTTACATTTTCCCAACATAATGCCACTTATCAGCAGAAATAAAGGAGGTTGAGATCATATTTTGTAACAGACTATGATCTATTCTCAAATATGAGCACTAAGTGGTTACATTACCTGTCCTACCATTGTTTCCCAGCATGGCCCTCTGGGAACATCTGCAGGGTCCACCTGTATTGGAGGAGCAGTTGAATTTTCTGGAATAGTACCATTGTACAGACTGGCTTCCCATATTGTCATGTTATACTTTACTATCTTTTCTTCCTCCAACTAAGTAAAGAAGTAAATATGGGGGGAAAAAGAAGCAAACAAATAAAAATAGCAACAAACAAAACCAAACAAACAACAAAACAAGCAATACAAGAACGAAAAACATTAGTTTGCTATCAACTCTCAACCTTTCCTACACTAACACTCCTATTACCAGCTCAAGCATGGACATTATTTACAGTAGAGAAATAAAATAACATTTTTTGTTACTACTTCTGCTGGCTGGAAATCCTCATATTTGCCAAGCTACATGTTAAAAATTATGGAGAAAAGTAAATATCTTGCCTTAAGATTGATTTCATCCATTAGGGCAATAATGAAAGTGTAGAGATTTCCAAGAAAAAGAGCAAAGATTCGTCCCAGCTGCCATCTTAGAGCTATTCGAGGGTGGTAGTTTTCCAGTGAACTGATTACATCAAACAAAGTTGGACAGAACATTCCTAAAAGTGACATAACCATGTTCACCTGAGAGGACGGGAAAAGATGAAAAGAAAAAGTTTACAGTGAAATGTTAATATTGATTTGGGTGGAGGATGTATTTCCAGTACAACCTTGTATTTAATTTTTTATTTAATGAGAAATAAAACCCTCTCTGGGAGTCTCAAGTTGTTTTCACAGAGGGGTGAAATGTTAGTTGTAATCAACTGCAGATGGATATACTAGTTTTTTTCTATTTTATTTTTCGCTTAAGCCTCTGAAATAATTAAATATTATTCTGACTCAAACCTATGTTTTAACCAAAATTCTAATATCAGAGAACTTAGCAAACCTATTTCCAGTATTGTTTATTCTATGTCTCTACCACATACTCCCAATAGACAGGTAGATGTTCTATAAAAAGCACTCCTTCAAAAATATTGCTGTAAAATAAATTTGTCTGAGATATCCCCCAATATTAATTCTAGATGTCATAGAATATCTCTAGTTGGAAGAGACCCACAAGGATCATCAATTCTAACTCCCTGCTCTTTGCAGGGACTCCCTAAAACCAAATCATATAAATAGAAGCAGCTAGATACTTGTTGCACTGACAGGGTCTGTACTACGACCACTTCCCTCAAGGCCCTATCCAAATGCTCAACCACCTTCTCTGTGAAAAACCTTTCCATAACATCCAATCTGAATTTTCCCTAATGCAGCCCCATTTCATGTCCTATTGCTGATTTCCAGCACTGCCTCCTCCACTGCCCCTGTAAGGAAGTTCTTCTCCAGGCTGAACAAGCCAAGTGACTTCAGCCACTCTTATAAGTCTTACCCTCAAGGTCTTTCTTCATCTTGATTGTCCTTCTCTGGACAAATTCTAACAGTTTGATATCCTTTTGATACTGACGTACCTAAAACACAACTCAAGGAGGGGCCACACCAGTGCAGTGTAGTGTGGAACAATCACCTCCCTTGAACAGCTAGTGATGCCGTGCTTGATGCATCCCAGGACAGCCATTTTGGCTGCCAGAGCACACTGTTGGGCTATATTCAGCATGCCTCTAACTCAAACTGCCAGATCTCTTTCTGCTCTTTTTAAATTTCAGAGTTAATGATTGCCCAGCTCTCTAGTCTGTCTCAGATCTCACGTCTTCACTGCATAAGGAAATTCAACCTTGTTTCTTTCTGCCTTATTTTCTTATAATCTCTAATAAGATTAACTCCTCAACTTAGCAGTGTGCAAATGGAACAAGTTTACTGAAAGCAACAGAAAAAAAAAACAACAGATAACAAGCTCTAATAGAAAATTTGAAGTACAACATTGCTTATAAGTTCTACAGACAGGTGAGGTGTTCTAGGAATGCAATATTCTTAAGTGATTGCTGAATATTATTTCAAGTATACTTGAACATTTTGGCTTTAATTTGTTGTGTTAGTCAACAATGAAAAAGTTGAAAAGGTTTAAAACTGAATTTATTAAATTTAAATTTAAGATAAAATTGCATTACACAAAGTGAGTCTTTAAGGGACTTAAAACAACAAACAAGAAACAACACATTGTCTCAGTCTAAGTCACAAAAGTTTTCAAAAACCAGAAATGTTTATTTGAGGTGAATGATTTTGCTTTATAATCGTTTTAATAATATAATTGGAATTAATTATTTAGCCACAAAAATATATAGTTTCTCACAGAACTCTAGTCTTCCAGTTGCTCTGAAACTAGCATTTCTCAGCCACATCTTAACTATCCTAGAATTGTTATAAATGTTACAAAATTTCTAAATTCATGCTACCAAGAGAGTTAGGACTGTTCTTGCTTCACAGAAATAATATAGCAACAGAAAGACATTATGCCAAAAGATAAATTCTCTCACTTATAAATATGTACATTCCCATTCTTTAAAAGTTTCATCCTTGAGACTGGTGTTCTTAATAAAAATTTTAATATGGCTTGGTTTGGTTTGGTTAGTTTTTTGGGTTTTGGTTTTCTATTCTTGGATTTTGATGACTTCTAGAGTTAATTACTGGATTTTTCTATTTTAAGACCATTAGTAGTGCACTGTGTGCATGGTTTGTGGCACCCTGTAAGAACATAATATGATTTATAAGTTTATAGATTATAGAATTATTTTAATGTTTACAGGAATTCATTGATGTTTCCTATGTATTTAAATAGTGTTATTCATAACTGAAATTACCTTGTTAAAATAACAAGAAGTCACTATGATGTCATAAGACTCAGAAAAACCCCAAACAAACCTAGTGTCTTAGATCCTCCCGTGGCAGCAAGTTCCAAGGGAAAATGTATGCATAAGAGGAGATCTCCTGAGTCTCAAAAGGGGTTTTTTTGTTGGTTTTGTTCCAAACCCTGCTTCTACTCAATTCATTTGCTGCCCCTTACTTCTCATACTGGAAGACATTATTTTGAATATATAAATATTTTGAAGAAAATGTACGGCCTTTGCGCAACTTTAATTATAGTACTTTTAACTTTATTGAAAGTTTCCTTGTTGCTGCATGACCATAGTAACAGAAGTCACTGCTTTTCTTTCTGCTGAACATGTAATATTTTCTCTATATTTATTACGTTGTTCCTTTTTTACTGATTATTTGAAGCAAGCATATGCCTTCTCATTTACTTTCTATGTGCATTTTTCCATGCCTTGGCTATTCATGTTGTCCAACTCAAGAACATTTCTAATTCTAGAGAACAGACATTCTCAAGATAAAAGGTGAAATGAGGCATAGAAACCAGCAAAGCTGAATAGTGAGAAATTATTACTACCAAAAATACAATGTTTTACTAAGACAAAATGTAACATTGAGTTTTCAAAATACAAATACTATGATGAGGTATATATTATAGATATATTATGATGAGATAATATTATATATTATCATTATATTATACTTTTTAGTTTCTTGTGAAGGATTTTGCTGAACAAAGAAGTCATCCATTGAATTTTAGCTATTTTAATCTAGTTTGATTTCAGAAAGGAGCTGATTTATATTTTGGACTTCTTGTCAACTTGAAGCCCACGTGATGCAGCAATTTTTTTTTTTCCCCTGCTTGTATTAGAGACAGTTTCATTGCTCTGTATGACTGAAAAATTGTGGAATGATATGCTAGAAGAGGAGCAGTATGCCAAAGTGCATACATGGTGAAGTTATTGTTGATAGCCAATGTGGTCTTGTATTCACTATCTGATGACTGAAACTTAAAAACCTTCTCTGCTCTACTGAGAGAAAATTTTCCTTAAGAAAGGAACAATGACCAAGAGTCAGTCACTAATTATTGAAACTCTGGTTGAAAACACATTTTATCTCTCTGTGACACTAACAACTCCAGACACCAAGTCCCTGTGTTACAATGAAAACTAGAAAATTACTGCTTACACAAGCTTTTCCAGCTACTTTGAAACTGGTAAGAAATCCTCAGACTAAAGTCATATTCAAACACCAGCTCCTTAGCATATTAAATTGTGCCAACACAACATTAAATATTGAATACTAACTGCTGTTGATTAAATAATAATTTCATTAAGACTTAGTCTAACTAAAATAAATCATATTTACCACCAACAGTGATGTTAGTAGTCATAGATTTGTCTATCAACAGCTGCGGAAGACACTAGTAACCTATTTTTCTAGTAAATACAGTTTCATTTTGAAAAAAAATAATTTAGAATCAAAAGCTATATTTCATACTAATCAAAAATGCCTGAAAATTCCTAGAATTAAACAGAGCATTGATAACACAGTTTAATAAATTCAGGATAAATGTTCTCTATATTCTCTACTCTGAACATTAAATAGAAGGATATTTTTGGCAAAAGATCTTCGGGGTTCTTTAAGCTTGCAAGACACTCATACTAGCTTTCAACTCTTCTATCAAATAAGAAAAGTACATTTTATTCAGCATTTTTCATCCCATTTCAGAACACTTTTTCAAGGGGATCAGTGAAATTGTCCCCCATTTTACCCAAACATCCACAGTCATGGGGAAATTGTCACAGTGTGCAGAATCTTCATTCACCCATGACCAACCATCAGGCCACAACCATGCATGAGGAGTGATGCAAAGGCTGATGAAATACCTCAACAGTCCCAGTCTTCCTTTTTCCACTAATTTCCTGCTCTCCATGACACGCTAGAGAATTTTGCTTAGACTGACAGAACGAGATATTACTGATATAGAGAGGGAGTTTAAAAACATACATTATGACAGAGGAGGATAGTCAGAGATAAAAAAGTTTTGTCCACAAAGTCATCTGTGACAATTTAGGCTGTGAGCTTCAGGAAAAGATGATACATATGCTGCATGGCTGAAAGGACACTATAAATACATGAAAATACTTTTCAATCTCTTAATGCATTCAATGTCATGAAAAGAAATTTCTTACATACTGTTGCTTGAATTGTATGTGTGAGCTGCACTTTCATTTGCAGTACATTTACAGTGTTTATGGGTTTTTTCCTGATCAAAATCTGAATTTATTAATGATACAAACGTAAGACAGCTCGATCTAGAAAATAAAAACATTTCACAGAATCACAGAATATTAGGAGTTGGAAGGGACCTCAAAAGATCATCTAGTCCAACGCCCCTGCCACAGCAGGATTCCCTAGACCAGGTCACACAGAAGCGCTTCCAGACAGGTTTTGAATACCTCCATAAAAGGAGACTCCACAAACCCTCGTATGTTCCAGTGCTCTGTCACCCTCACTGGGAAAAAATTTCTACGTGTATTCACACAGAATCTCCTATGCTTCAGCTTACAGCCATTGCCTCTTGTCCTGTCACTAAGCTTCACTGAGAAAAGCCTGGCCCCATCTTCCTGACATACACCCTTCACATATTTAAAAGCATAGATGAGATCACCCCTTAGCCTCCTTTTCTCCAAGCTACAGAGACCCAGCTCCCTCAGCCTTTCCTCA
>VWZX01004692.1:22900-64192 GCA_013399015.1 Galbula dea
TCTGGTGTGTCAGCCACTCCACCCACTTTAGTGTCATCAGCAAACTTGCTGACAGCACACTATGTACCCTCATCCAGGTCGTTAATGAATAGATTGAAAAGTACTGGTGCCAGTACTGACCCCTGAGGGACTCCACTAGACAAAGGCCTCCAACTAGACTCCATCCCATTGACCACAACTCTCTGACTTCTGTCCTTCAACCAGTTCACAATCACCTCACTACCCATTCACTATGTTGTTTTCTGGGCTTTGCCTACTGCATTTCACAGAATCACAGAATGTTAGGAGTTGGAAGGGATGTCGAAAGATCATCTAGTCCAACGCCCCTGCCATAGCAGGAGTCCCTGCAACAGGTCATACAGAAGCATGCGCTGATGGGTTTTGAATAACACCATGAGACTTGAACTATCCTTAGCTGTGTAGAGGTGGACATGCATGGAAGATCTCTTTTACTCATTTCTGAGCCTAATATTAAAGAGGGATGAGATAAGAATATTGGTCAAATGCTTTATTGTAATGATGCTTAAGAGTCTGATCTTTTTTAGGTGTGGATTATTATGTGAACTGTAAAATATAGAACATTAAATCTGAATTCCAAGTTAAATATATCAAAATCCAAATGTGTTTCTCTTTGCCATATCAGTAAAATGAGTACAATCTCAAGTATTAAAAAAAAAAGCAAAAGATTTTTCTCTTCTGTTTTAAGAATTGGTGGGTTTGAGGAGTATATATTTCTCTGGATGAGATAATATTGTTGTTCGTTTACTTGTAATTTCCTTGGTAGCATACAAGAGCAGCTAGAAGATGAAAGGCACTATTTCATGTGCTGTTTAGTTAAGGATGTAATAGTTTCCAGGAAGTATTTGTCAATCTGACATGCCTCAAATAAACTCTTTTTTCCCCTCAATATTTCAGGGGGTCCATCTCTTTCATTGCCCTGTTCTGTGTTTATGACCTTTGACTTTGCTTCTTGTCTTAACTGCTACTGTTATTTACTACACTTCCTTCTTTAGAGCTGTTGGATCCTGTTTCTGAAAGTTGTGATAAACTTCCCCTCTTTTCCACCATCTTCAATAATCATTTCTCAAACACCTCTATTTTATAAACTTTGTTCCTGTTTGCTTTGTTCCCATAGGCTCTCCTAGTCTCTATTCTCTTTAAAAAATCTCAAACTTACTATGATTTTTCTTCAGTATCTCCCTGGTTTTTAAATTTCTCATTTTATATCTGAGATCACATCTAACTTCCCAGCTACATGTCTAGATGTATTCTTCCTGTCACTCAAATATACAGGTCCTCACAAACCAGACACAAACACCTTCTTCGTGTCCAGGAACTATACATTCTGACAAAGAGAAAGTCAGGAAAGAATGCAATAAGACCTGCCTGGATGAAAAAGACACTTCCAGACATGTTATCTCATAAAAAGGATCTACATGAGGAGTGGAAGAAGGAACAACTAGAATGGGGGGCATACAGAGAAGCTGTCTGAAGAGGAAGAGAACTGGTTAGGAAAACCAAAGCTCAGTGGGAATTAAATCTAGCCAGGGAGATCAAAGGGAATATTAAAAAGTTCTATAAATGTATTAATGGAAAAAAAAGAAGACTAGGGAAGGTGTGGACCCCCTCAGAAAAGAAACAGGAGACTTGGTGATGGGTGATATGGAGAAGGCTGAAGTTCTCCAGTGCTTCTTCACTTCAATCTTCACTGGGTAGGGCTCCTTCTACATCCCGGAAGTCAAAGAAGATAACGGTAGTGGCTGGAAGATAGAACTGCCCATGGTAAGTGAAGATCAGGTTTGTGACCATCTGAAAAACCTGAAAGTTCACAAGTCCATGGGACCCAAAGGGATACACCTACAGGTACTGAGAGAATTGGTGGACGAGATTGCTAAGCCACTCTCTATTGTATTCCAAAAGTCATGGTAGTTTGGTGAAATCCCTACTGACTGGAAAAGAGGAAACATAACCCCTATTTTTAAAAAGGGAAAGAAGGATGATCTGATAAACTATAGGACCATCAGTCTCACCTCCGTGCCTGGGAAGATCATAGAGCAGATCCTCCTAGAGGCACTGCTGAGGCAGAAGAATAATGAAGAGGTTATTAGATATAATCAACACGGCTTCACCAAGGGTAAATCATGCCTGACAAATCTGGTGACCTTCTATGAAAAGGTCACAACATCAATAGACAGAGAAAAGCAACTGACATCATTTACCTGGACCTGAGCAAAGCTTTTGACACTGTCCTGCACAACATCCTGGTCTCCAAGCTGGTTTAATATGGGTTTGATGGATGGAGCACTTCCTGGATAAGGAATTGGCTTGACGGCCGCACCCCAAAGAGTGGCTGTCAATGGATTGATATCCAAGTGGAGGCCGGTGACAATTGCAGTCCCTCGAGGATCAGTACTTGGACCAGTTTTGTTCAACATCTTCAGTGACATGGACAGTGGCATTGAGAGCTCCCTCAGCAAGTTTGCTGATGACACCAAGCTGTGTGGTACGTTTGACATTCTGGAGGGGGGGATGCCATCCAGAAGGACCTGGACAGGCTGGAGAGGAGGGGCCATGCCAACCTCATGAAGTTCAACAAGACCAAGTGCAAAGTCCTACACCTGGGTCGGGGCAATCCCGAGCACCGATATAGGCTGGGTGAAGAATGGCTTGAGAGTAGCCCTGCAGAAAGAGAGGTGGGGGTGTTGGTGGATGAGAAGCTCAACATGAGCCACCAGTGTGCGCTTGCAGCCTGGAGGGCCAACTGTCTCCTGGGCTGCATCAAGAGAAGAGTAGCCAGCAGGTCAAGGGAGGTGATTCTTCCCCTCTACTCTGCTCTGGTGAGACCCCACCTGGAATATTGTATACAGTTCTGGAGCCCCTATTACAAGAGGAATATGGAAGTGCTGGAGCAAGTCAGAGAAGGGCCATGAGAATGATCAGAGGACTGGAGCACCTCTCCTACGAGGACAGACTGAGACTTTATTGTGGCCTTCCAGTATCTGAAGGGGGCCTCCAAAAAAGCTGGTGAGGGACTTTTTAGGAGGTTAGGTAGTGATAGAACCAGGGGAAATGGATGTAAGCTAGAGGAGGGTAGATTTAGATTAGACTTTAGGAGGAAGTTCTTCACTATGAGGGTGGTTAGACAGTGGAAGAGGTTGCCCAAAGAGATTGTGGAAGCCTCATCCCTGGAAGCTTTTAAGACAAGGCTGGATGGGCCTCTGTATAACCTGATCTAGCAGAAGGTGTCCCTGCCAGGCAGGGGGCTTGGAACTAGATGACCTTTAAGGTCCCTCCCAACTCTGACAATTCTATGATTCTATGATTCTGATGTCACATTATGCAACAGTCATTGCAAAATGTCACATACATGGTTTTTAGATGTTTCTGTGTTTTCATATCCAAGGAGAATCACTTTATGTGGCAAAATGAAGCAGAAATAATCTGTTTATTTTACATATCATTATAGTAAAAAGACAGACAAAACATTGTAATGTCTGCCTAGTATTATATCATTTTCTTTAAATACAGTTATCTACAGTTAATAAGCCTGAAAAATTTGTAAATGAGAGAAAGGGTATATCCAGTCATTTTTTTTCTGATATTCTATCAAACTGGTTCTTGCTCCACAGAGAGCTGAAGATTGTAAATAGAGCCAAGGACCAAAGTCTGGAGTTATCTGAGTTTCTGCATGAAGGTATTGAGCCACAAACCAAAGGATCTGTTAGAGATCTGCATGTCACAAGACTCGATATTTCTCTACACCTTAATCACACTAAAAACTGGCAATATTAACAAGAGGCATAAACACCACAGTCATACCATCTTATATAAAAAGACCATCTCCAGATACATGCTATTTGCAAACTGGATAAAACCATTTTTTTCATGAAGAAAAAACACTGTGACCTGTTTAGGAATATTAAACATTAGCTTGTCACTACAGAAAATAGCTGGGCATCACATCATTGGTAAAGAATTAAGACACACTTCTCAGTTCAACTGAAATATCTGCATGTTATATAACACTGAGAAAAACCAAAAATAATATTCTTTGTTTTGGAAAAATCCTACAGAGCACATTACTGGAATTTTTTTTCTTTTTTGTAATTCATACAGTATCTTTTAATTTGGAACCTTAGCCATATGAAAACAGGACCAAATTCACTCAGAAGACAGGAAAAGTCAGTACCTAGGATACAAACCCATCTTTGAGATGTGTCTTTGTTTTGCTACATATATTAAAATGCATGTGTGGACATTGAAATTCATTATGTGCTTTGTCTGAAGGAAACAGATAAAGTTTTCACTTTTCAGAACTTGTGAAAAAGAAAAGTAAATTAATTCCGTTTCCACCAATTTTCTCCTGAAATATTTCATATTAAAACTCTAAATATTAAATAAGTAAAATTCCATAATAATCAGAGAGATGGGAACATGCAGTCTTGCAAGTTCATGCACTTACACTAAAATCCCAGAGAGTAGCAAAGTTCATAGCAGTTGCTTCTTCAGCTCTTGGGACGGTTTTTCTGGGTAAAGAGCCATATGGCTTCCCCATCAAAGCCTGGAACCAGAAAATGGAAATTAATTATATTTTAAAGCAAAATACTAACAAAAGGAGGGGCAGTGATTTGATATTTCTTAGGAAGACTCTTTTTATGCTCCTAAACTCCTTAGCAAAGATGACCTACTTCTCCATATATTTTCATTGCTCCTCACATTAATGATTGAAACTAGGCTTAAGATATGTGTTGATGGTGTTTTCTAATTTTAAGGTGATGTTCCACTACCATCAATAGATTGTCAAACTGTGTCTCTTACATTCAAAGACAACACAGGAGACCAGATTTCTCCAATGAGTGGTGTTTATCTTACAGAAAACACCAGAAGATTAATTTTTCTTGCTTTATGTATTTTATTGGGTTTTTAAATAAAATGTATGAGACAATGTTAAGGATTCAGTTTTTTGTACTCTGACAGTCCCACTGTTGCTGGTGAGATCCTTTCTCAAGCACAGTTTGTGTCCTCACAGGGTTCTTGTTGGTCTTTATCCTGAAAACTACTAGCCATTTTCTCTGGTTTAGCCTTAATGAAAGATGCATCATGATACTGAAAAGCTGTTGGAAATTCCTATCTTACTCTTTCTCATCTGCTTATTAGAAATATACGATAAGTAGGAGGATGTAGAACAGTGAAATCAGGGAGAAGACACAATACTTTTAATTCCACATAAGCACTCTTTTTAGGAAGACAATATGGTAGCTCAAAGGAACCAGAAAAATATTTCATTTCATGGAAGTTTTTTGTGCCTGAATTATATCTTCTCTGAGCAGCCTAATTATCAGTGACGCAGCATACAGTACAAAACCTGAGGGGTCTCTCATGGCTACCCCATGCTGGGCCTTACCAGTATTTGAGTATTAAGGCAACTGAAAAGGATCCATGGTGCCTCAGGAGCCTGGAATGTATCTTTCTATTGCAGTACACATTTTAGCAAAGACACTCGAGATGAGTGCTTTTCAGTCTCAGTTCCTCTCACTAGTCCATAAAGAAGAAACAGCACCATCCCAGACCATAGCAAAACACTTCCAGGAGACAAATCTATATATGTTTTTCTGTCATGCCTTTCATAACATCTCTCTGTAGAAACAATTACCCATGAAAAAAGTATATCTTTACCGCCTTAGTACACCTTAATATTTTTAAATGAGGCATAAAGGGATTACAAATTTATTTAAAGGTCCAGTCCTATGAAATCTGACTGTAAACAAAAATTCACATAGCAATTCTCAAGGATAATTTAAGATTCCCACCTCAGGCACCATTACAAGTCCAAAGGTCAGTCCAAAGAGAATCATGTTTATTCCATACATCCAGCGCAAAAATATGAAATAAGATGCTACTGACGAGCCAAAATGACCTATGAAAACATGAGATGTAAAAAAAAAAAAACAAAAAACAAACAAACAAAAAAAAAAGAAGATGCTAAAAGTTTATTTGAAATAAATAAAATCAGGAGAGGCTTCTCATTTTCTTCATTATAATAATTCAACTTTTTTCAAGAATGCATATTAACATTCACTGACTTGGAAGAGAAAAAAATAATAAAAGAAATATATAAGTGTTATTTATACAGAGTATTTAGGGCCGTTCAAAAGTTGATTTATTTGCTATTATTAAATCCTGTGGCAGCAGGATTCAAAGCAAGGCACACTTTTTTCCTTTTTNTTTCCGCACCTTTCCTTTCCGCACCTTTCCAACCAGGAGTGTCTCTTCTCATGCTGATATTAATAACAATTAATAGTGAATAATATATGCTTATTTTTCCTATACTCTTCTGTAGCACATCTAAGGCACAGTTGTGTGACTGTTGAATTACCTGACTTGCTGTGATCAAGGTGGTTCTTGTGTATCTACAAATGGCCTCAAAATAATATCAAAATTGTTTCTTCAAAGAAGACAGGAACACAAGTTTACCTATAATATTAGCTGCTCTCCTTCTTAGTTTAGTATGGCCTTTATTAAAGGAGCCCTTTGTTTATCAAAAGGATCTTCTTGAAGTCTGCTTAAACTTCTCATCAGTCTGAAGCTATGTTAACAAAAAGCTTGACAAAACCTTTGCCTTATAACTTGGGATTTCCCAGGTATACCAACACAACTCCAGATACAGAGCATTTGCTCAGTATGAAGCATTTTCTTCTCAGATCATTCTAGGATATTAGTAATGGCCTGAACTTTTCAGTTAAGTAGCACTGCCAGGCATACATGTCACTTTCCCACATTACAAAATCACAGAATCACAAAGGTTGGAAGAGACCTCTAAGATCATCAAGTCCAACCATACCATTCTTTTTATGACCTCTTTTTTCCTAAAACTATACTATTTCTGTTGCCTTTACGTGAAGATTTTATGTGAATTTAGCAGTTCTGTTGTTCTCATAAAGCATGTTTATGTCAATGTTGCTTTTCCCATCAAGTTTTCTGCATCAGCTGGCAGCAGTAAGGCAGCATAGTTTCCTGTCCTCTTCAGTTTCTGTGAAGGAAAACATTGTTTTCACAGTACAACATTTCTTTTTAAGTCAAATAAATCTCCATAAGTAGAACCTGATTGACCTTTTGCCACTATAGAAAACCTTAATTCACTTTTCATTTGCATTCTGTCCACAGCCCTGGCTACTTTGGAGAATGGACCAAAAACACTGCAATATATGCATCAGGTTTTCTAAAAAACAGCCTCTGATACATGATAACTGCACCAAAAAGAGGACTGTTAATATATAATATTAATATATTAACAATATATTATTAAAAATAATATAACAATATAATATAATACTAAATTCTGTTAATATATGGCTTCATATTCTTTGCTTTGTTGGTTCTCCAGACTTCAAAGTAGGTATCATGGTAGTCCTGCAGTAATGCAAATTTATAGGGGAATGATTGCTAGAGCTCCAAAACTGTTTTCGCTTGGATAATTCATGCTTGGTTGTTCAGATGCAGTCTTTCAGAAGGACTGAAGAGTAAACATTAGTATTTGTCTGTGGTAAGACAAACACTAATGATTCCTCCATTTTCTGCTGTTATCTATTACAGCCTTGTTTGCTTGGGTGTTTTTAAAAAGAGATCACTTTGAGACCAAAAATTGGAAATCATCTTCATGTAAAAGCACAGAGACAACTAATGCTAAAAAGTAAAGTTGTTCCAAGCTAACAACTGTAAAGTTTTGCTAAGTATAAACTATTCATTTACACAAAGGTGTTTAGGCAAAAGAAGAGTTTTCTTGTACAGGGTAGTCTGCACATTGTCAAGCTTTTGTTCCATTCACCCTCTTACTGCTTACACTGTTTCTAACTGAGATCACTCAAGACGCCAAGAGAACTTGGAATTTCTGATGTTCTTGCCTCTCTTTTAGGTTCTATTGACATGACCTCTTTTTATACCCTGTTAATACTTACTCTTCTGTGTTTAGTGACTGCCTTATAGTATAGTAGGAGCAGTGATCATGGAGGATTATATAAAAGCTTTGCCTTTAGGTTCTTTGGGCTAAAAGGCTGATCACCTAACTACAATCTGATTTGCTAGAAGGAACTGAAGTTACCCATGTTACCTGTTTAACTAGTGAGTGAAATACACCAGATATTCACCTCTGTGTGCCCATGTGCTTTGGTGGGAAAATTATCACAAAAGAAACATTAGTTTAAAAATGCTAAACAAGTGTAGTGACTTGCAAAGTAGTTGCACAGACGCAGATCTGTGGTGGAGCACTAAGTCAGCATATTTTTCATTATCAGATTTCCAAAAGTGGACCAAAGAGCCTGCTTTATGTGTCACAATCTGATTCCGTTTGCTGTTCGTTTCACTGTACTGTATCCTCCAAAAATGAGCTGTGATGTAGAGAGTACTCCCTTGGATTTCCTTCTGCAAGCATATTTTGCATGAGACTGCACTCAGTAGGAAGTGACATGACTAAAGACTCATCACAAACAATGTTGTCCCACAGCAGTATCTTTTTAAATATTGATTCTGGTATCCAAGCCTAGTGTTCACAGAATCATAGAATGCTTTGGGTTGGAAGGGACTTTTAAAAGTCACCTAGTCCAACCCTCCTCCAGTGAGTAGGGACATTTTTAACTAGATCAGGTTGCTCAGAACCCTGTCAAACCTAACTTTGAATGTTTCCATGAGATGGGGGTCCACCACCACTCTGGGCAAGTTGTTCAAGTGTTTCACTACCCTAACTGTAAAAACTTTCTTCCTTATATCTCATCTAACTCTACCTTCTGTTAGTTTAAAACCATTATCCTTGTCCTGTCACAGCAGGCCCTACTAAAATGTCTTGTCTCCATTTTTCCCATGAGCTCCTTTCTTGTATTGAAAGTCTGTAATAAGGTCTTCCCACAGCCTTCTCTTGTCCAGGCTGAAAAACCGCAATTCTCTCAGCCTTTCTTCATGCAAGGGGTGTTCCACCTCTCTGACCATTTGTGTGACCCTCCTTTGCTCAACCATTTTCTTTAACCACCCTTCAATATTTTGGATGAACTTAAGGATCCAGTGGTGCAAGGTGTTGTCTGTGCCAAAAAGATATGCAAAAGCATTCAATGTTTCTGCATTAAGCAAGTCTTATGTGAAGTCTTAAGCAATCAAGTTATGTTTCTGTTAAATTATTTATAAGCAGTCTCAGGCACATTCTGTTCATCATTTGATGTTATGTGTTTAAGTCAGTAATGTGACTGTCATTTCACAACAGGCTGAACTGAACCACAAAAGATAAAGCCATTGGTGCTAGAAGTGAAAGGAAGATGGGTCCTTGCTCAGTTTGAAGCCATCTGGAAGTATGCTTCCCCTTGCAGAATTGCTTTTTTTGCTTCTGCAAAACGAGTGTATATTTGAAGAGAGCAATTGTTAGGAACATTTCATTCCCTGGATTTCATGCTTACAACCTTGAAGCTGACTGTTGAAAAAGTGGTTGCTCCTCCAGTATGCTCTATATGTGATCTGTGATCAAATCTGGAAATTTCATCAGAGATAGATATAAAAAATGATTTTGCAGATGACCTTATACCAACTCTGCTAACCTGATCCTTGGCTTGGCACAACCTGTTCATTAAACACTAAAAACCAGAGGATAAATCTCTTTTACTAAACTTGATATGCTACGAGCGATGTAGTACATTTTCCACCTACTACAAATGCAGATGACATCAAGGTTTCTAGCAAAAATTCAAATTTTAGTTTTTGGTCTCTGTGTGTCCCTCACTACTTCATTTTTTTAATATGAATCCCCCTTTTTCTTCTGGGACTTGACAGCTTTGTCAGTGTCATAATTAAGATTATGTTAATTTTACTACTACAGATTTGCTAATCTGAGATAGCACTGAGAGTTACTTCTTGAGCTAACCAGAATCAAATAAATCATGACTTAATCTTCTTTTCCTCGGCAATATTTCAGCCTAATCTCCTTGAAATTTGGACTTATTCTAAACTATAACCTTTTGGACCAAACTGTGGTTTATCTGTACTTCATAAATTACTAATATTCAGACAGAGTATTGTTTCTGGAAGTAAAAGCTATTGCAGATTGCTTTAAAAATGTGCTGAAAAGAACAAAAATGAGTAGAAAAATAGTAAACTTCACACTCTTACTACTTGAGATTAAGAAAAGATGCTATCCCAGTGTTATTTTTGGACCTTCCAAGCAACAGCAAAAACATCACTCATTTCAAATGAAAAAATAAATAGATATAAAAGCAGGACTGGAAAAAAAAATGATCCTGTTCTAGTTTTTCAATCTGATTCTGCAAGAAAAGAAATGTATCTGTCAGAAATCATTAACAGCAGAACACCTTGTGTCATGACTACTCCATGACAGAATCTTGCAGAAATGTTGCTCCCATAAATCCTCAAGATGTTTATTATGCTTCCAGAGCAGTAAGAGACTATGTGCATCTTGCTGCTGAGTTTGATTTTTACTACACATAGGCAGCTGCCTCTCTCTAAACTCCACCACAAGTGAGTAGATAATCTGTTCAGAGGTCTGTAGACCTTATGTCCGAGGACATTATAAAAATTCTTCTCAAGGCTTATTTTGCAGTCCAAGACTCCACAAAATCCATAATTTATTATTTTCCCGTTCTGCTGTTCTAGTTATTGTCTTTTGATGCAAGCCCACAGCTCCTTCCAAAGTCAATTTCTCTAAAATCTTTTGTACTGTATTTTTACCTGCATTTCATCAGTGGCAGAGCCTTACACAGGTACCGCTTCAGTTAAGCCAAATCCTCTTCAAAGAGGAATTTGTCATTTAAATTCACCACCAAAACTGAAATACAAAACTGGGGTGTGCCAAAAAGCTACTCTCAAACATACCTGTAGTATTAACTACACTGTTGTGTTGTATTTATGGGGACATCCAAGACCATTATTGTTTTCTGTGTTGTATTATGTGTTTGAAAATGAAATAATCTGAAACTATCTCTTATGTAAGGCTCAAGATGATGAAAAAAATTCATAGAAATTATTGCAGTTTAAATAAATTGAAGGTAGGCAATAGCTAAATCCCAATTTCACTTTTCTAAGATTAACTTCAACACTGGCTCCTGAACCACTACCTCTGTACAGAAGATTCCTATTTGTAAGGTGACCAACACACTCTCAAGGAAATTTTCAACTAGCTATAACATGAGGCTCAATAATTATCAGTGAAAAATAAATACTTATTGATTTTATACTACACACTGAATACTGATATGCATTTCTAAAGTATTGAAAAGTAATTTATCATTATGGCATGCATCAGGAATATGATACTATATACCCTTCTTTATTAACTTCCTTAAGGACTTACTTTCAATCTCCTTAATTTTCATTTCCCAAGGTATGCAGGCTGTTTTAAAATTCTCAAAATCTCTTTGAAATTTCATCCATTTCTGAAAAAAAGTCACAGATAAAAAAATACAAAACAAAATAACAAAAATACCCAAACATATAAACAAAACACAGAAATACCCCAACAACCAAACATCTCAGTGCCCATATGCTCAGTTTCCATTTGAGCTAATGTAACCCATTAATCACTTACAGTATCTTTAGGCAGAGACCACTGCAATAGAAACACTAACTTGTGAAGAACTGTCTCCAGTTTTTTGTTCTCAATATATCTCCTACTGGCTCTGTGTGAAGTCCTTATTTCTTCCACAGGAATGGTTAAATAATCCCTTCCTTTCATGCCATTAATTTTTTCTTAATTGTTTCTGAAAATTTTATTTGTTATCTCCTTTTCTATTAAAAATTCAGATCTGGAGCTCAAGCTTTATTTAATTACAATTACTTTACCCAGTAGTTTATCTATAGAATAAAGATCTGTAACTGAGCTTCTAGTGCCTAGCTGAATTTGAAAAACTTACTTTTTGTGAACTTTCATGTTTAGTAGCTGTGACTACACAACTGCTTACAGAAAACTTGAGTCTTACTAAGGGTAAACCTGCAAGTAATCCTGCCAAATATTCTAAGCCTCATTCAGCATTGACATTTTAGTGTGGGACAAGACTGTGCTTTTGAAGTAAGTCTCCCAAACCATCCTAATTTACCACACTTACATTTGTACTGTTAAAACACAGTCAGAGCATAAAACTACAAGGAAAGATGTGCTTTAGGAGGGTACTTGAGAATCATACTAATCCATATCCACTGCTACCAGGTATTCAGTGTTTGGGACCACACAGGACTTAGCCTGAAGAAAGACCTGCCAGAACACATATTGTGTGGACAATGGGTCCTCATCAACCTCTGCTCAGTCTTTCAGTCACAAACCTACAGAGTCATATCTTCCTAAGATATACATGGCTCTAGAGCCTTTGATCAGTGAAGATGCCTATGGTTTTTTTTGAGACAAAAAGAAAACTTTTGATCCATCTCTGAGAGGTGTCTCAGGGGAAGTACTGAGCTTCTGATTTAGTCTGCAGAAAAACTCAATTCAACTTATGCCAAGACAAATTAACTCTCACAAGATACTAAACTCTTGCAAACTCTTGCAAAACAGTTGATTTCAGTTGAGACAAGTCTCAATGAAAATGTGAGCTTGCATAAGAAATCTTTTTGTGTGAGAGTAGTGGAAACAAAAGTGTTAAAATGCAAAGAAAGACAAGAAACTCTATTCTGGAAGATGGGTACCTACTGTAAAAGGCTCTCTATTTGCATTATATAAAGTTAGTAAAATAATAAGCTTACCTTGGTCATCATCACTTTGTATGCATAGAATTTTTTTCCTTTTCCTTTTCCAAGAGCACCTTCAAACTTTTCAACAAAAAGCTGAGCTTCCCTGGAAAATGAGGGTAAAAGAGAGAGATAGAACATGCAGTGTAAGTTTTATATTGTCTCTACCATAGCAATGTAATTTTTAATGTGTTCTAGGACCTCACAGGGTTTTTTACTGTCTTGTTCCCTTGATAGTGTTTAGAAAGAAGAGCTCTGAGATTTTGTATTTCATGGAAGACTAATTATATGTAGTGCAAAGAGAACAAGCAACTCCAGTCATCTCTAATCCAAATGTACTTGGAGCTCTGAGATCTGCCTTCACACAGTTAATGTTATCAAATATTTTAAGTCCAGTGATTTTCTTTTGCAGTTCGTTTCTGACACTAACAAACTTTTATTCCTCTAGGTTCTACCTAATATAAATTGTTGTCCAGCCACATAATGAATATTTAGTTTCATTTTTCATCTTGGGGAAACCACAGACTTGCAGAATGTTAGGAAGTGGAAGGGACTTCGAAAGACCATCTAGTCCAACCCTCCTGCCCCAGCAGGATTCCCTAGACCAGGTCACACAGAAGTGCATCCAGGAGGGTTTTGAATATCTCCAGAGAAGAAGACTCCACAACCTCTCTGGGCAGTCTGTTTCAGTGCTCCGTCACACTCACTGTGAAACCTCATAAACCAAAGAAAACTTGTCCATTATCCTAACACCATCTGGGAACTCAGTGGTCTGAGGCTCCTGAGGACAGTCTCTAAGAATATAGGGAGAGACAAAGAAGGCATTCAGGAGCTCCACCTTCTTTGCATCATCTGTCACCAAGGCACCCACTTCATTCAGCAGGGGGCCTACATGGCCTCTAGTGTTCATTTTTCCTATAATGTATTTGAAGAAGGCCTTCTTATTGTCCTTGACCTCCCTTGGAAGGTTTAATTCCAGAGAGGCCTTGGCTTTCATTGTTGCCCCCCTACATCCTCTGACAACCGCCTTATACTCTTCCCATGTGGTCATCCCCTCCTTCCATGATCTGTAGACTCTCTTCTTCTACTTGAGTTTGTCCAGCAGTTCCCTGCTTAACCATGAAGGTCTCCTGACTCCCCTCCTCAATTTTCTATGTGTTGGGATGCTCTGATCTTGAGCTTGGAAGAAGTGGTCCTTGAATGTTAACCAACTCTCTTGGGCCCTGTTATCTTCTAGTACCCTGTCCCATGAGATTCCCCTTAGCAATTTTTTGAAAAGATCAAAGATGACCCTACTGAAGTGTAGGGTTGTGATCCGACTATGTATTCTGTTCGTACCACACAAGTTCCTGAACCCTACCATCTCATGGTTGATGCAGCCAAGGTTGCCCTCAACCTCTACCTCTCTAACCAGACCCTCCTTGTTAGTAAACATCAGGTCCAGCAAGGCTCCCCTCCTAGTAGGCTCATCCACCTTTTGCATCAAGAAGTTATCATCAATGCTTTGGAGGAACCCCCTCGTCTGTGAATGGCTGGCTGAGTAGGTCTTTCAGAAAATATCTGTGTATGTACACTCAAAACCCAGGATAGAACTAATAAAACAAAATCTTACAACTCTCCTTAAGTTAGCAGAGTCACACTGACCGACGCCAGCAACCGCTGCCTGCTCAAGGCCTACAAGGCCTGCAAGGCTTGACTCCTCCGCACGGATGAGACCGATAGCAGAGAATCTGCATCTTCAGATCCACCGTAAGGGAAGAGAGAAATGAAGGCCTCTCCCCCTCCTTATTTATTCCCCGAGTTACTTAAAAATCATATGGAATACTGGAAACGTGACCACTTCCCTTGTTACAAGATGGTTACCAGGGAAAAGGCGTGGGCCAAACCATTACAGCAGGCCTTCCAGAAAATATCTGGGTAGTTCAAATACCTCATAAGAACCAGGGCCTGTGATGGTGAGGCTACTCTCAGCTGCCTGAAGAAAGCCTCATCAACTTCCTCATTGTGTTTAGGTGGCCTGTAATAAACACCCACAACAGTATTACCCATGCTAGCTTGCCCCTTAATTCACACCCATCGACTCTCCCCTCATTCACCGCTGGACAGAACTCAATACATTCTAGGTTCTCTCCCCCGTAAAGAGCAACTCCTCCACCACGCTTTTAGACGTATCTTTCCTAAAAAGGACATAGCCATCCATGACCACATTCCAGTCCTGAGAGCTGTCCCACCATGTCTCAGTAATTGCCACCAAATCATAACTCCTTGACTGCTCATGGATTTCCAACTCCTCCTGTTTATTCCCCATGCTGCATGCATTGGTATACAGGCATTTCAGGGAGTGAGCTGAGCATGCCAATNATGAGACCGATAGCAGAGAATCTGCATCTTCAGATCCACCGTAAGGGAAGAGAGAAATGAAGGCCTCTCCCCCTCCTTATTTATTCCCCGAGTTACTTAAAAATCATATGGAATACTGGAAACGTGACCACTTCCCTTGTTACAAGATGGTTACCAGGGAAAAGGCGTGGGCCAAACCATTACAGCAGGCCTTCCAGAAAATATCTGGGTAGTTCAAATACCTCATAAGAACCAGGGCCTGTGATGGTGAGGCTACTCTCAGCTGCCTGAAGAAAGCCTCATCAACTTCCTCATTGTGTTTAGGTGGCCTGTAATAAACACCCACAACAGTATTACCCATGCTAGCTTGCCCCTTAATTCACACCCATCGACTCTCCCCTCATTCACCGCTGGACAGAACTCAATACATTCTAGGTTCTCTCCCCCGTAAAGAGCAACTCCTCCACCACGCTTTTAGACGTATCTTTCCTAAAAAGGACATAGCCATCCATGACCACATTCCAGTCCTGAGAGCTGTCCCACCATGTCTCAGTAATTGCCACCAAATCATAACTCCTTGACTGCTCATGGATTTCCAACTCCTCCTGTTTATTCCCCATGCTGCATGCATTGGTATACAGGCATTTCAGGGAGTGAGCTGAGCATGCCAATTCTACCCTACGGGGGTGAGAGGCCTTCTGGTCTGTATTAGTATTAACAGTAGAACACTGCTCCACTGCTGCAGACCTGGCAACAACCCCATCCCACTTTGAATCTAGTTTAAAGCTAGAAGGCTCAATCAGTGTCAAATTAGCTAAACTGCAGAAGAATCAGACTTCCAAACCGAGAAAACAAGTTTGATCCAGAAGTGCAGAATTGGGAATAAGATCTACAGCCTTAAAAAGATAGACCTGGTCCTTGAGGAACACTTCGAAGTGGGGAATAGGTGGGAAGTGTGGCTGGAGTGATGGCTGTATGTTTTATCCCTTTTATCTGAATCTGTGCACACCTTATGCCACAGGGAAAAGAAAAACAAACAAACAAAGTGATTTGATTTGTATTTATGTCATTGTGTGTAGCTTTTTGTTTCTACCAACCTGTATTCTTGCGGGAGAAAATGGGCTGTCAGATAGTTTTGGGCACCACAGTTTAGGAAGGACATTGAGCTACTAGAGAGGGTGCAGAGAAGGGCAACTAAGCTAGTCAGGGGTCTGGAAAACAGGCCTTATGAGGAGAGGCTTAGGGAGCTGGGCTTGTTTAGCCTGGAGAGAGGAGGCTGAGGGGAGACCTTATCGCTCTCTTCAGCTACTTGAAAGGCCATTCTAGGGAGGCGGGTGTTGGCCTCTTCTCCTTTGTGACTAGTGACAGGACTAGAGGGAATGGGCTTAAGCTGAGCCAAGGTAGGTTTAGATTAGATATTAGGAAGAATTTCTTTACTGAAAGAGTGGTGAGATATTGGAATAGGCTGCCCAGGAAGGTGGTGGAGTCACCATCCCTGGAGGTTTTTAAGAAGCATGTAGATGTGTTTCTTTAGGGGATGATTTAGGGGTAAGAGTAGTGTAGGACTATCAGTTGGACTAGATGATCTTGAGGGTCCTTTCCAACCGTAATGATTCTGTGATTCTGTGTGATTCTGTGAAATGTCACGCTGAACTCCTGGGTAAGTCAGGTGAACAACAGCTTGTCTGTTAGCTGTATCCATGAATATTTATGTAACTTAAAGATATTATTTAATTGGTAGTTAATCGCAAATCTTAATAACAACTTTTATGAGATTTTATGAGAAATTTTATGAGAAATCCCCACCAGGTTTTTAATGAAATATCCAAAAGGCAAATTCAGTGCAGAAGCAAAGCCAGAAAGAGCGTCATTGGTAACGAAGCATAAATATGTGCAGTTATGTGTAAGGAAAGCATAAAAGGTTGATGAAACTTGATGAAACTGGAGCCATCAAAAGGAATATGTTTTCATTCTCTGCTTTTCTCCTTTATCAGCTCTACAGCAGTTTAGTCCCACTAGATTACTCCTCATGTCTGTGATTTGTAGGTTAAGACAACCTTCCCTTGACTTCTATTTAAGTTTCCTGGCTTTAAAAGTTCGGGAATGACACCGAGTTTGGAAATGACACTACTTAGTCAGGGACCATCCTTGCAATGACCTGTCCATAGCTGTGATACATTTTTTTTTAAGTATAATACAATATGATACTTTACTCAGGTCTCTACATTGATGTCTAAACTATGTCATTGAAAGACTGCTATTTGTACATCCCTGCAGATTTTTGCCACACTTTGTTATATTCTACTAAAATGTGAGGACAGGAAGAATGATCTAGCAATAAAGAGTAGTCCTAAATCCACAGAACTCTTTTAGAAACCACAACAACCAAAACCACATACATATATATGCACAGCTACTTGGAAGTAGTGCAATTTCACTAACATGAGGACGTGTCAAAAACAACGCAGAGCGACAAAACTGAGCTTTGTAATCACTGGTATCATGTGTTATAAGTAAATTATCTATACCACAAGATAGGCCAAAGTGTGCCCCGTTAGCTAACTGTGAATTTGAAGAAGCCTCAGAGAAACCTTATTAATTGAATTACAGACACAAGGAATTAATAAATGTTGCATGCAGTCAGGCATTGATGTCCCAGAGAAGCCTGAGTTAATTATTAATGTTAGGTGTGGAGTTACAGCTTCCAAAGTGCTAGGTGTATGATAGTTCATGCCCTTCAGTGTTACCAAGAAAGGATGAATTACAGCTCTCAAAGGTTGCTCATAATGAATAGGATTCAAGTGGATTGCTTGCATCTTTCAGTAACAGTTCAGAAAGGTTTCAGACTCCAAGATCTAAAATCTCATTAAAAAGAAATATCGTATTAACATTTATTACCTAAGACTTCTTCAAGTCTTAAATATAATGGCTAAAAACTGACTGTAAAACAATGGTTGCCAGGCATAAGTCACTCAAAAAGCGATTCAGCAGTAACAATGGGCAAGTTATATTGCTATTATATTGCTATGCCCAGGTGGCCTCCAGGACACCCAGGCTGGCCTCCAGGACTACCAGTATGTCCAAAGTAAAGACATATACAAGTACTGATTCTTTGGACTACAAAGAGTACATCCAAAGAAAAGAAATTTCCACCGTCCCACACATGCGTCTTATGTATTTTGGGGGTTTGTGTACTTATAAAATATTCAGTTTCAAATTCATCTGTCTTGATAGGTAATGTAAGTCCTGTAATAAATAAATGATGCTAAAAAATATTGAAAAGTCACCACATTATATTCTATCCCTGTCAAATGAAGAGGAGATTGATCTGCTCTGTTCTGTTTTGCTTAAATTAACTAAATAAACTAAAAGTTGTCATTGTTGTCTTTATGATCTGTATTTAATTAGAAGTCCTTTAAAAAGCTTAAAATCGACATTTAACTGTCTTTTTTTTAAATATATTGTCATTTCACTTGTTTTGTTGGCTTGCTGACTGCCTGTTTAGCAATTTGCTGACTGTTCGCACATTTCTGGATTCTTGTGCTAAATATTTGCTTGCATGGTACCATAATAGCCTTCATTGTTAATGTTTTCTGCTATTTTAGCTATATAGCTGTTAATAGTCTTTGCTATTTTATAGCACAAAACTTTGGCTATCTGAAGGTTTCTGTGTACGAACAAGAGGAGTGGCACTTATATAACAGAGCTGAACGCAGTAGCATAGATTTTAAAGTTTTAGAGCTTCTCTTTTCCTTCATATGTGTGCAAAACCCAAGCAGGAGAATGCATGGACAGGCATGCAGTCCCCAAAATCAGACCCCTAGAGATAAATGGGGGTAGCTTTCACTTGATATATTACAATTTACAACAGCTGAAGCTGTGGCAGATGAGGATTTTTAGTTGGTTTGGGGGGTTTGGATGGGCTATTTTTTTTGGTACCATTTTCTAAACCAGAAATCTTTTCAATACTTTTCCCCCTCTCTATATCTTGGTCTTGTTAGCAATGACTGATGGTCATTATATCTGGTGGCTCCTCAGGTAGTTTTGTGCCGGCCTGAGCAGGCAGTGTGAAGGGGAAACACTTGCAAATTCATCTCTCATAGAAGAGGCACAGCAATAGTATCCATAAACCACATAAATGACTAGAAGGAAAATGAAAACAACAGCAACTCTTCTGAAGGAGAATACTTATCTTGGAAATGGGAAAAAGTCTGGACTGCAGTCACGCATGCTTCCAACAACATGGACCACTCTGTCCCCAGCCTGCAGCCTAACATTGTCTATTGATTAGGGCTTGGAAGAGTAGTGATGCTGTTTACTGAACAGCATATTTTCACTTGTTTCTGTGGTTTCTTCCTCATGTTTTTTTCACATCTCCAGACCTGTAAAGATGTGACCATGATGTCTCAAGATGAACTTATAGCCTGAGAGTGCCAGTACAGCTCAACTTCAAGCCACAGAAGGAGACTTCAGCAGAGCAGTATTCTTAGTCACCATTCCTAAGATAATAATCAGGGCCTGTTTGAAACGCATCTTTCTAGATATAGGGATGTAAATTAGAAATTAGAGCTGATCTAATTTACCAGTGCAGCTCCATTAAGAATGCCATTTAACCACTGAGTATCTGAGCCAGCTCTTGACAGAAGACATTTGCTACAGAGAAATTAGTTCTGCATCTGTGTTCCAAAGCTGTTGTCTATTAGTGTCTTTTCAGAAAAAAAAATGAAGAAAAAGATAAAATATTACTTCTTATTTTCAGAAATATAATAACATCAGGTCTACCATTGCAACTCGGTTGAACTTAGGGTTGAAAGAGCTAATTACAAAAACAGAGCTCTAGAAAACTTAGTGTCTGACTATATTTTGATAGGTAAATGATTTGGTTTGATTTTTTCAGAGGTACTGAGCACTTCCAAATTCTATCTTTTTCACCCAAGATGTTAAACACAGATTTAAATGCCTAATTCGCAGCACACCCATTTAAAAATGTGACCAAATACTAGCTCTTAGTTTTTATTTTCTGCTCCAGCTCTTAGCTAGATTTTTGTGTTTTGTCTGGTGAGATACGCATGACTCTGTACAGGACTGTGACAATATGAATGGGATTCCCTGAAATAGATGTAATTTTCCAGTTCATATAAGTAGATTCAAATAAATACATTAATTTGAAAAACTGTCATTCACTCTTGGAATACCCATTTATGGTAAATAAGATGATAATATGCTTTCAAAGCATAGGAAAAACAAAACCAAACAACCAAACAAGATTAAAAAAAAACAACAAAACACTCCCCCCCCAAAAACAAACAAAAAAAACCCCACAACAGTCACAAGCTGTCATAAGAGCACTTTGATGCATATATTTTCATAAAATAAACCTTCTGATGCTGATAAATAAAATTGAATGCATGCCTAGTTTTCCAGTCTAGATTATTGATAAACTAAATTTGAAAGTTGATAAACGAATAGACTTTTAGGTAAAATTGCTGCTCATACTGAATGTACAAGGAATACTTCACCCTGAATATTTATAGAAAAGATTTTAAGATAAAAATGTAGATAACAAGGGTAGGGTTTTGAAAACTCATTATTGGCTTAACTGAGAAAGCCCACCTCAGAGAATAAAAAAAGTGCAATAATTTATCATTCACTGAGGATAACTAGAGGCACTCATCCAATTGCAAACATTTCATAGTAACATAGTTTTAAGGCAGAAAGTTCTGATATACTCACTCCCTCTGACATGGAAAGGATGACACAGGCTCCTGATTCAAACCCACAACTAGTAACTCAGCTAAAATACATCGTGTAAAAAAAACCCCTCACATCTGATTTAGAGGCTTCCATCTGTACTTAATCTCAGTTTATCCTTACCACAAATGCATTTGCCAGTTGCTCTCAAATACGTCTTTTTTGCCATGTCATATAAGCAGAATGAGAACCAGCTGATGCTAATGATGAAATCACAGGATCATAGAATGCTTTGGGAAGGAAGTGACCTTTAAAAGTTACCTAGTCCAACCCCTCTGCAGTGAGCAGGGACATCTTCAGCTAGACCAGGTTGCTCAGAGCCCTGTCTAACCTGACCTTTGAATGTTCCAGGGATGAAGGAACCACCACTTCTCTGGGCAACCTGTTCCAGTGTTTCATCACTTATTGCAAAAAATGTCTTCCTTATATGCAGTCAAAATCTGCCCTCCTTTCATTTAAAACCATTTCCTCTTGCCCTCCCACTACAGGCCCTGCAAAAAAGACTGTCTCAATCTTAAGTATTTAAAGGCTGCAATAAAATCTCCCTAGAGTTTTCTCCAGGCTGAACAATACCAACTCTCTCAGCCTGTTCTTGTAGGAAAAGTGTTCCAACCCTTGATCATTTTTGTGGCTTTCCTCTGGACCCACTCCATCAGGTCAACTTCTTTCTTATGCTGAGCACTCCAGAGCAAGACACAGTAATCTGGGGTGGGGTCTCACTATAGCAGAGTAGAGGGGAAAAATTACCTCCTTTAACCTGCTGGCCATGTTTTTTTTGATGCAACCCAGGACACAGTTGGCGTTCTGGGCTGTTAGAGCACATTACCTGCTCATACCCAGTTTTTCTTTATCTAATATTTTCAAGTCCTTGTCTGTGGGGCTATTCTCAATCCCTTCATCCTCTCAACCTGTATTAATACCAGGGATTGTCCTAATCCAGGTGCACAACCTTGCGTTTGTCCTTGTTGAATCTTATGAGGTTCACACAAGCCCACTTCTCAAGATTGTCCACATCCACTGGATGGCAACCCATCCTTCTGGCATGTCAATCACATCACCAATCTTGGTGTCATCTGCAAACTTTCTTAGGGTGTACACAATCCCACTGCCTATGTCAATGATGAAGATATTCAACAGCATTTGTCCCATTACAAACCCCTAGGGAGAGGATACCACTCATCACTGATCTCTATACGGACATCAAGCCCTTGGCCACTAAGTTTGGATACAACTATTCAAGTAGTTCCATATTCACCAAATAGTCCATCCATCAAATACATATCTCTCCAATTCAGAGAGAATGATGTTCTGGGCGACCATGTCAAAGGCCTTGCAAATGTCCAGATAGGTGACATCCATCACTCTTTCATTGTCAAGTGATGTCATCACTTCATTATAGAAGGCCACAAAGTTTGTCAGGCAGGATTTGCCCTTGGTGAAGCCATGTCAGATGTCTTGACTCATCTCCCTGTATTCCCTATGCCTTAGTACAGATTCTAGGGCGATCTGTTCCATGATATTCCCAGGCACAGAGATGAGGCTAACAGGTCAGTAGCCCCCAGAGTCCTCCACTCCACATTTTTAAAAATGAGTGTTATATTTCCCTTTTACCAGTCACCAGGAACTTGGCTGCCATGAGTTTTTAAATATCATGGAGAGCAGCTTGGCACTTGACAACTCCATCAGGCAATCGCCTCAGGATTTTGGGATGGATTTCGCGATGGATTTCACAAGGACTGTAGACTTCTGTATGTTCAGGTTTCTCAGGTGGTCATGAACCTGACCTTCACCTATAGTGGGAGGGACTTTTTCCCCCTCATCACTGTCTTGTGGTCCATCAACTGGAAAGGTGTGGGAAGAGAGGTTGCCAGTGAAAATAAAATGGCAAAATGTTGGTTTGTACCTTAGCCTTTTCCTCATCTGTTGTTACCAGTTTGCCAGTCATGTTCATCAGAGCAGCTCCAGCTGCCCCTTGGCCTTTCTGACCTCATTCCTGCACAAATTGGCAGTATACTTTTCCTGAGATATTCCCAGGTTGCACTGCCTGTGCATTTCCTTCTTGTCCTTAAGTTTGACCAGTGATCTTGACTCATCCACGCCAATCTCTTGCCTTCCTTGCCTGAATTCTTATACCTGGAGATCAAAAGCTCTTATGCTCTACGGAAAGTCTTTTTAAAGATCTGCTATCTCTCTTCTGCTCTCTTTTCCCTGAAGGAAGTTTCCCAGGCAGTCTCGTTGACTAAATCCTTCAATCACTGGAAGTTTGCTTTCCTAAAATTCAGGGTCCTTACTTTGCCTGATCCATATACCTCAAGACTAGGTATTTTTCACCAGGGCATGATCACAGCAGGTGGGTTGGACTAACGACCTCTAAAGGTCCATTTCAGCTCTAACCTTTCTATGATTCTATGGTCACTGCAGCCCAGGCTGCCTCCAATCTTGATGTCCGTGGTTAGGACACTTGCATTAGTCACAAACGGGTTCAGTATCACACCCTCTTTGGTAGGGCTGTCTGTTACCTGGCCTAAGAAGTTATCCTTAATATACTCCAGGAGTCTCATAGGTTGTCTCCAGTTTACCATTATGTCTGTGTTTTTATCCATATCAAAAACAGTCTGCAGGCAACATCATCTTCTCTCTGCTAGATGTGTCTAACAAAACATGACTATTTGGGGAGTACTTCTGTAAATGAGTTATTCAAAACAGAGGAGCATAAGAGTTTTGGCAAAATAATAAACTTCTCTATGTTTACCCTGTTTCCTGTGCTTGGTGGAAATTAAACTGTAAATAAAAACTTAATTTTTAGCCTTAAGAAAATGCAATTACAGATTTCCTGGAGTAAAATACCGTTTTATATGTGGCGTACCTAAAAATGCATAAAAATCCAAGTTCTGTTTCCAATCAGTTTGCTTTTTCATAATTTAAAACAAAACAAAACTAAACTGTTTTTCTTTCCGAAAACTTAGAACAGAAAGATACAGTCTCTTTTCCCACACCAGTAATCTTGAGATATTCCTGAAACTGCATAATTTTTCTTGAATGAGATATTAAGCTTACTAATGGAAGAATTTACCAACATCAGCCTAACTGAAGAAAATGAAAGATTTTGCAGGGAGGTGTAGTGGAAACTTAAAAAAGAAAAATATCTGAGTTTTTCATATTTGATTTTGGAAGAGATTAGAGATGTTTGGAAGTTACTTGTGGCAGTAGGTCTATAAATAAAGTTCAGAAAAACAGTACAAAGTACAAAGCAGAATAGTAAAAAACCATAAAAATGAAAGCATACTTCAAGACAGACAACTTCTTTTTCATCTTCCATGGCTTGTTTCTCAGTGTGGCAATTAGTTTCTTTTTTTCTTCTACCTCTTCTTTCAACTTGGCCAATTCTTCCTCCGTAATTATCTCCTCCTCCGAGTCAGAATCAGAGCTTCAAACAAAAGCAGGAACAAAACCCATGACCAAAACTCATAAAGGACAGAAACTTTCACTGAATTATATACTTGGTGTTAATTCTTGTTAACTTTGAGAGCTAGGTAAGTGTTTTCACCTTTGCACAAAAGGGAGAAAACAGTTTACTTAAACTTGTTACTACTTTTAGTATGAAAGGCAAAGATTGCAGAGCCATAGTGAACCTGCACTACATCCAGAGTGTAGAGTGGGCAATGCTCTTGAGGAAGTGTCTGACAAACACTGATTATTCCTGCACGAGTAACTACCCTCCCAAGAGACCAAACTAAACTCACAATGGACAAATGAGGGCACTATAACTACAGCCATATAAATGAACTTGTTCTCCCTACTTCAGTGTGCCAGAGGAGAGAGAAAAGACACCACAGCCACAGCAAAGACAAGTTTAAACAGAAAATGACAGCCTGTCCACTAATCAAGGCAGTGATGGAAAAGATTCAAAGTCACATTGCAGTAAGGCTGTGATGTGTCCTGTCACTTGAAGTAAGCAATAGTGATGACATCTCCATATACCAAAACCCAGACACAATAGCAAGGGCATCTCCAGGTGTGTTGTGTTTGTAATCTGAACTTCTTACCCATGCACCAATTTGTAGTATCTTTGGAAATCATTGCTGATTAAGGCAATGTCCACTTTCCTAAAACCTTGGTAGATATCCTTTTCTCTGAGCAACCTTACATCTCATATAATGCCATATAGCAAATCATTAGCAACAGGCGTTTCTCCTTTTTATGACAGCAAACAGGAAAATGATAGAAATTAAATCATTAGACTCTGACTTCTTGCCCTAAAAAGCTGATGGCGACAACTACTATTAAGTGAGCTTTTGTTAAAAGCAGTTTGATGCATCTTTGTCTCTTGGTGTGCTTTCTTTTGCCTTTTTTTTTGTTGTTGTTGCTGTTCTGAATGTTGGAAAATGTACTGTATGATTTTTTTTTTAAATAGTTTTCTAGTTTTTTCTAGGAACCATTCATTCAGAATTTATCAAACAGTTTTCAAATTGTTATGCTTATAATTCACCATTCTGAAAGTTTGATATTCAAAATCTGATGTTAGAGCTGAATGATCTATTACTTAAGTCACTTAAGTATAACAAAAGCCTTATAAACTATTTCATTGTATCAAAATCTAAACAGGATCAGATTAAAAATTTCAGACATAAATGAATAAGTTAGCAAAGGAAAGGCACTCACAGTTATCAGATGCCCTCCTATTAAATACTTAAATACTATTTACTGAAAAGATAATCACATTAGAAAGTTGAGCCCATCAGCCACATATTTTCAGACTTAATGTGATATAACAGTGCCACAGAAAATACAAGTCTACAGAAAAAAAGACTGCTTCTGAATACCAGACATTTATTGTTATTCTAGTGCCCAATACTGAGGATTTCCTTTGTCAAAATATTGCTGCGTTATGCAAAACTGAAATATGCAGCTTTGCAAGACTGCAATGAGAGTTGTGGGAAATGTGAGTGGTAGGTACTAACTAACACAGAGAGTTTAGTGAGTAAAGGAAGATGAGCAGAAGGTACAGAAGGTAAAGTAGAGATGATATTGGGTCTTGTGCTCACTGTCCACTACAGCTTTATTTGTCTTTGCAAACACATCTCATCTTTAATTTTTCACCTTCCTTTGAAACCAGAAAAAAAAAGAAAAAAAAAAAGAAATACCGAATTTCTAAGCATCTTTAAGAAATCAGTATTTTCAAGAGCGTTTACACTACGCAGTCAAACTTCATGCAGTTATAGCAGATTTTCCCTTTAGCTCAAGTGGATGAACTCTATGAGATTCAGATGAGGAATCAGAATTTGTCTGCATAAAGTCTTAGCCTTTCTCGAAAGGCTGTCAGTAAATGAAGGCCAGAAGGGTTCATTGTGAACTCCAGGCTAACCCAGAGGATAAAGCATCAGCAAATAATTTCACATCAAGTCCCCATCTTTCTTGGCTTGAATTCAGTGCACACAATATATCTTTTCCTAAGTCAGTAGAGTGCTTGAAATCAATCATTCTTGACGAATGAAACTGCTTATACTATTTGTGTATGTTTGGGGTTTATGCCCATATTTTACTCCTGTGTTTTGGTTTTAGTTTCGTCTTCTTTTTATGGATGTAATCTACTTTCTTGTGATTTTTGTAAAAGCCATTTTATAAAGGTAAAAATTAAGATGAAATTGTTTTCTTGGAGCTTGGATGTTTTCAGGGAAAATAGTGGCACGACTTTAAGAGTACAGAGTGACAGTGAGTAAATTTTACTGCATTTCTTCCTAGTATTTTGTGAAAATTCTATTGTTTATTGATAATCCCTATAACATCCCCTCGTAGTTAGTGCTCTTAGCAATCTTCCTACTATCAAAAAGATGCAGTGCCTGTACTGCCTTAATCTTTCATGAACCCCTGGACTTTTACATACGCTTCATACTCTTGAGCAATCCTAATAAAAATCAGTTGATTTGTTCATTTATAGAGCTATAAATTGAATACAGAAATTTCACAGACTAGGCACAATATAAGATTCCTTCTCTGACGATTAGTAGCCAAATAGCTGTATATGGATTCTGTCTAAGACCAGTCTGTCACAATTAGATAAGCTAGTAAACGACAAAATAGCTTTCCAACCTAGGAATATCACAAATTTTCACAGTGAAAGTATAAGAAATTATTTATAATGAATTAATAAATTCTTGGATGATTATTATGAGCAGTGTACAGCAGACCTTCCTCACTGCCTCATTAACAGGTAACAGCCAGCCACATCAATAACCAATAGTATCTAAGAGCAAAAGTTTTAAAACTCCTGCAGAAATAACTCATTTTACTGTGGAATTACTTTGTGAAACTCCCTACAATAGATTAGCAGAGATCAGGATAATCAGGTTAACACAAAAAAAAGAAAAAAGTCAACACAATGTTCATCTGGGATTCCTTTATGTCCTTCATGTAGAATAATTAGGGCATAAAAAAGTTGTCCTGATTTGAACATGTACTGTGGCCTAGCCAAATAAGGAAAGAGTAGTAGAGTTTAGCCAAATCCACAATGACAGCAGCAATTACAATATTATCTCCTTGTGGCATAATATCACTTGTACTTTCACCTTTTATTTTGTTTGAAGTTTTTTCTCTTTCTTTCTTTTTCTCTCCTTCTTTCTTTCTTTCTTTCCTTCTTTCTCAACTCTTATTTTACTTTTGTCATGCTTTTTAAGGCTGAAATGTCTTTGCAATTAAAAGCTACATCAGCAAGACATATGTTTGAAGAGAGTATAGCATTGTGGCGATAGGTCCTCTTGGACTTGCTAGACAGGCTATATTTCTACGCTGGTCCCCTTGTCTTCTGTCCTGATGGTCTTCAAATCCTTTATCTGAATCCCAGCTGAACTGATTAGCATATTTCCCTTTGCTCTTATATGATTGTCTTTTTTCTTTAAAAAATGTTTTAAAATATTCTTATATTTATTACTCTGAAATTGTATCAGCTGGTCCCCTAAAAGTCTAAAAATATAATATTCTTGAGTTATCTTCCCAAGTATCCTCAGTTTTTTCCTCAAATGCTGTGCTTACTCCTTCAAGAACAAAATCTTGATCCAGGTAGCAATTTCTAATTGTTTAGCTCAAACACTTGTATTTTAATGTTAAGAAGTTTAGGAGACAATTAAAAACATCATACTTTCATTCATTTTTTTCAATTTTATATTCTCAATGGTCTTTTTTTAATTTACACTCGGTAATACTTACAATAGAAGGCAATAGTAAGCAAAGGAACATGGATTGACATATTCAGAACTGATACTAAGTGAATACAGGAAATTGCACAGATTAGTGTAATTAACACCACAGTGAGGAGACAGCCCAAAGAAAGATTTTAGGCATTGTTGTAGGGAACAGGAAAAAGTTGAAGTATATGGAAATGGGATCATCTACGTATTAAGGCAATAGTATGTCTCACTGTGGTTTTTTTTCCTTCCATTTTCTTTCCTGCTATGCTCTCCAGTGAAGCCCTCCAGAACACAGAGAGTGGTAGCAAGTGCTGAATGGAGAAAAGGGAGTCTCTCTCCCTCTCCACTTAAGTAAGTATCCTTACATTTATTTGCTCTATTATAGATCATTCCCATGGGTTACTTCTTTTCAATAGCACAAGAAGGGACAGGGAGCGAGAGAATGCCAGGATAGAAGAAAAATACAAAAGAATTTTCAGAAGTGCTTCATGTCATTGGGTGGTTTCCAAAGACCTCAGGTTGCATTAAATATTTTTGAAAACTGATATTTCAGAGAGATTGAGTGGGAGACAGACTGGAAAATCCCATCTCAGTCCTTGGTTCTGGGTTCCTGAATTTTTGGCACTGGTCTTCTATATAAAGCTGGCTCAAGACTGGCTGGGGTATAGGAACACCATCTTGTGAAAGTGTTAAGATCTTAGTTCTGCACCAGAAACGAAACTAGACTTTGGGGTTTTACAGAGTTATGATCTTGGAGTTTGGTGGACTTCAGTTTTGGAGAAAGGAAAAAGCAAAAGAGATCTCATCTGTTATCACTTCTCTGTGTCATTTGCTCCCCTTTACTGTCAATTTCACTCCCTTTCTTTAGAGAATAGCTCATAAACTTAGGGTATTTAACCACAATAAGGTTGATGCTGGCTGGAGTTCCCATTCTGCCTGGCTAGATTTGACCTAATCCTCAGGGTATTGGCAGTCTCAGAGAGCCCAGGTTGTCATTTACTGAAGTCCCACCTTGGACCTATGACAGCACCTGATGTTGTTCCATTCCACTGAAGTGGATATGACTTTGTGAAAAGTTTCTATTTCACTCAGCCAGTATTTCCTCACTGCAGGCAAAAACATCTGTCCAACTCTAGCTGGGCTGCAATGAGTAAGGAAGTCATACCGACTCTTGTTATTTCACAGCTATAAATGAAAACAAGGTTTATGTAAGATAACTATGGATTTATATTTTTAAAAAAGTGAATTACCCAGATCCTGATTTCTTTTTGTCTTTTTTCTTCTTGTTGGCCTTCTCTTTTTTCCCTTTCTTATCAGGCTTTTTGTCTTGTTTCTTCTCATTTTTGCCTTTGCCACTTTTACCTCCTTTCTCATCTTCCTCTTCTTCATCCTCATCCTTGGATTTCTGATTTGCCAAGTTCTTCTTGGCTTTTACAGGGTCTCCATCAGAGTCACTGCCCCCATTTCCAACTCCTCGTCCCCGTCCTCTACGGTTTCTATGTCTGCGATGTCCTGCTCTCCTCATCCCGTCTTCATCATCCTCATCTTCCTCAACCCCACGCCTGGCTCTCCCTCTGGCATGTCCCCTTCTGGTTCTCGGTGTTGCTCTCTTCCCCCCTTTATCAGCGATGGAGGGAAAGAAAAGAACAAGCAAAAAACTCCAAACAAACAAACAACACAAAAGAAAACAAAACAACAACAAACAAAAAAGAAAACATGAAAGAAGGTGGTGTGTTAGAGAGATACCTTTCATTCTCCTCTATTCATGTAGTTAAATCAGAGAGCATCTGAGGATGACCTTAAATTCATCCACACTACTGACCTGTTCTTTTTACATTTTCTTCAGTCTCAGCTGCGCTGCCTTCTTCATTGTCAACATCACTGCCATCTGTGGAGTGAAAAAAAGGCCAGTGCATGTGAAGTGTGGATCAGTAATTAGGAATACAGGGATTTTAAGTAATTCTTGGAAATTACTGTAGTGTAATCCCCTACACCATTTCACAAACCCTTATTTTTGGAAAACAGCAAATAGTTTTAAAAAAATAAGATGAAGGCAGAAAAAATAATTGCATTTTCCTTCTGCACTCAAATTAGTAAGCCCCAAATTGATGCCATGAAGACCTCCCCTAAATGGAAGAAACATGTAGGACAGGAGGATCTTCAAAAAGAAACACAATAGCAGTATTCTGAAATTTGAGGGAAAGAACAAGGAAGATGAAAATGTTTCTCAGGCAATTATCAAGTATTTTCTACAACATATGAAAGATAAACACTGGCTGGTTAAAAGAATAATTTACTTATTTCCTTGATTGAAAGACTGAAGCTTCATAGCTGTTCCACAGCCTCTGAACACAGCCTCAGGAGAAAAAGGAGACTTTTTCTCAGTTCTAGAAACCAAATCTCTAAGCATACTGACAGAAGTTGACCCAGCTTCCTTGTATGCTGTATTACAGTCCTCTTCTACCACTCAGGAGATGATAAAAACATTGGAGATTCCAGAGAGAGAGCCTTTTAACAGAAGCAAGTAGTACTTCTGCTCAAAAACATCTTTGGTTTGGGGTTAATTTTTCACTCTTAATAAATTCAATAGGAGATTCTGTCTCTGCTACTTATCAATAACCAGGAAGTATCCAATTCATTTGCCTGGTACATTTTGAAACTGGGATCATGCATAAATAGAGAGGAAAGAAAAATATTCCTCTATTTCATATGCATTATAACAATAACATTATTTAATTAATACACTCTGTGCAAATACTGGTATGAACATTGCTTAACAGGTCACTCCTGAATCTGCTAGTGGTATTCGCCAGCAGTATTTCTTCAGAAGCAATCCAACTGATACTGAGAAGCTAGGAGGTAATATGCTCTCTTGAGGTATCTTTGAGCTTGTATACGTTGGACAGCACTTCACAGAATCACAGAACCATTACGGTTGGAAAGGACCCTCAAGATCATCTAGTCCAACCGACACTTCAGTGGAACATATAACAATACATGGTAGTAGGACATTAAGAAGAAGACTAAGAAATATTATCATGAATAGAAATAGGCAGCTAACATTCCACTCCTGCATACCATGTACATTCCAGATGTACTTTGTCTAACTTCCCTTCTGTACTGACAGCATTGGTGGCATGTCATGATCCTTTTGACTGCATTTTTCAGGCAACAAGAAACTGTAGTTTGCTCCTTCTTCACTCATCTGTCATACTTTTGAATTTTTCTTTATATTCTTCTTTCCCTACCTATTCCCTAGTTACGTAATTCCTTTTACAGATATGATTAAGCTACTAGAGATTTACTGAAAATATTTACACAAGTTAATTTATTTAGGGACTATTAGCTAACTATCTGGCTTTACCTAGTATCAAAGAAAAGCAGTAAAATATTTAAGGTTTCAAACAAGAAGGAATCTAAGGTCTTGTTTCACTGTGTGCAATAATGGGTGAAGTGTTATTATCCGGAATCCGACAGGCTTTTTAAGGCTAGGATATATGTAGGCAGTTTAAGATTACTCTTCAAAACATTTAATTGTAATTACATTTTCTGTCATTTCCACAGCATCTGCACAATAATTTTTTAAGAGTATGAAAAAACATTATCCTTCAATATTATCCGTGGAATGTGAAAATAAGTGCTCCTTTGTTCTGTCTGGTCATATGCCTTCTGTTGCTGACGGTAACAGGATCTCCATTTGACAAAGTTCATTACGTTGCTATTGAAAGCTTGCAAAGATGAAGACAGACGCTTATAAAGAGATTCTTTGCATACAACAATAGGACATGGTCTTTTATTGCAACTAATGCTTTTGCTGACCTTCTCCAGCCAAACATAAATTCCCAGGGAAGCACTTTATTGGTACAAGACAGGCCTCACTACAGGTTTTGATGAGCCTATACAACCACGAAACAGCTGGAAGTTTATTATAAGGGGCAAGTTGGGAGTTTGTGGGTGCGAATTAAAGGGCAAGCTAGCATGGGTGATACTGTTGTTGGTGTCTATTACAGGCCATCTGATCAGGATGAGGAAGCTGATGAGGCTTTCTCCAGGCAGCTGACAGCTTTGCAATCACAGGCCCCATTTCTTATGGGGGATTTGAACTACCCAGATATTTTCTGGAAGACCTACTCAGCCAGCCATTCACAGTCCAGGAGGTTCCTCCAGTGCACTAATGATAACTTCTTGATGCAAATGGTGGTGTATGAGCCCACCAGGAGGGGAGCGCTGCTGGACCTGATGCTCACTAACAAGGAGGGTCTGGTTGGAGACGTAGAGGTTGAGGGCAACCTTGGCTGCCACGATCATGAGATGGTAGGGTTCAGGATCTTATGCAGTAGGAACAGAATACCAAGTAGGATCACAACCCTGGACTTCAGTAGGGCCAACTTGATCTTTTCAAGAAATTACTAGCGAAAATCTCGTGGGACAGGGTACCAGAACATAAAGGGGCCCAAGAGAGTTCATTAACTGCTCTAGGGTTTCCTGCTCTGGAGGGGGTGCTGGACTAGATGACCTTTCAAGGTCCCTTCCAACCTCTAGCATTCTGTGTGTGTGTGTGTCTGTGTGTGATATATACTGAAACACCCATTAGCAGTGAAGGTGTAAGTGCTGGAGTTGACATATTGACATAACAGTGAAAGTGACAATGGACTATGCAGCACAGAGGCTTAAGCAGGGCAGAATTTAGTTGTTCGGGTTTAATTAATTCTAACACCGAAAGGGTAACTAAAGAGTTATCCTAAATCCAACATTTCAGGTAAGATAAAGTATTAAAATAACTGTTTGCAGAAAGTACTGGGAACACTAGAGAGGAATGTAACTGAATAGTGACTCCTGATTGTTTATATTTTTTTCCTTCTGAATGCTCAGGCACATGAGTGCAAAGATTAAGTTTTAAAACAAATTAAGAAAAAGAATAAAAAAAGAATAAAATCAAACAGAAGTATGTATTGCAAAAATAAACATGTCTAGAAAACATAACTAGTGATCATATAGAAAGGCTGGGGAGGTCTTGTTCACAAAGGCCTGTAGTGGTAGGACGAAAGGATTTAAATTAGGGAAGAGTAGGTTTAGATTAGATATTAGGAAAAAGTTCCTTACCATGAGGGTAGTACAACATTGAAACAGGTTGCCCAGGGAGGTGGTTGAGGCCCTGTCCCTGGAGGTGTTCAAGGTGAGGCTAGACAGGGTGCTCGGCAACCTGATTTAGTTAGAGATGTGCCTACTCACTTTAGGGGTGTTGGACTAGAGGACCTCTAAGGTCCCTTCCAACCCTGATAATTCTATGATTCCATGATTTTATGATTCTATGATTACATGGAACCATGCAGCTAAAAGAGCAGTGGATACTACAGACATACCCAACAAGCACAAGTACACCTTTGAAAGTTACTTCAGCAAAAATTTAGAATTATAGCTCCAAACTGAACTTCAGAACATTCCTGTCTTGACAGCACCATCCTCATACAGAAATGAAACATGTTGACAAGAAGAATGTTGCAGATTTTCCTTTCTCATTCCGATATAACCACAAAACAAAAGGCCACTCACAGGTCTTGGGGTTTGATGCAGAAAACATTGTACTAGAATTTATTTTTTGAAAAAGATGGAAGCAAAGGAGAACATTCTGACCCTTCAGTTTATTCACACTCTACTTTATGTCATGAGCTATCTCTTTAGGATAGAAGTGGAGGCTCAGGGTAGAGTTAAAATTTATTCTTGTGTCAGCTGTGATAGCAGTTGGTAAGGTTGGTAAGCAGTAAGAAAATTACTGAAGAGAGGGATAAAGAAGCTTTAACAGTCCTGAGGTCTGTCGTGAACAGTGTAATATGCATGCATTCATGTAAGATACACAGCCAGCTCACACTACACAACATTACAGCTGTCCCTGAAGACTGAATTAACAGTTGTCTTTTTGTGTTAGGGGGGTTTGCACATATCATTAGAAGATGAGTGTTGTTGAACGATAGGGTATTTGAGCAGTAAGAGATAAATAATCATTGCTGTGCTTAACTTTATTATTATTAGAAAGCAATTTCGCATCATTAACTTTGTAGTACTTTGCAAAGGGGAAAGTAAGAGCTAAACAGGTTATAACTCAGCACTTCAGGTGCTTGTGGCAAACCCTGTCTTACTGAATTATTGGAGAAGCATTTTGACAGTACACAAATTACGCTTAACGGTGATTCTAAATCTAAACATAGTTTAGCACTAAATTTAAATGTCGCCTATAAAGTACAACAAAGAGAAACAGTAGATTGCATTTCTCAGCCATTGTATTATTGTTCTATAGGAAAAATGGAAGAGCTTTCTTGATGCATTGGTTTGTTAAAATAAAACTACATAGTCTTTGATGCAGGAATAAAATCAACACTGTCCTCATAGGTCAATATACTTGTCTTCTGCTTTTTTAAACAGATTTTCATAGGACCCTACTTATCAAAACTCCAGTGAATCCCCAACCAAAATAAGCTAAGTCTCACTAAAGGATGGTCTACAATTGCTCATTCTTCCAGAAAATGGTTCATAGGACCTCATTTCTTCATGGTATTAATATTCACAGGGCTAATAGCATGTTATTAGGCTTTGAGTCAGCTAATTTGAGTTTACGTGACCTGGAGCAAACTATGTCTCATCTGTTGCATTTTCCAGGATACCTTAATGACACATACATCACTGGGTATATTTGAAGCTATAGTTCATAACCTCTTATGCTCTAGGAAATCCAATGACTTTCTGATTCTTTTTTTTTTCCACTGTAGTTTAAGGGAAACTTTCTTATCTTTCTAGACTAAGGGAAGGGAAAGTGTAATTTGAGTAAGCTATCATTTTACCTGAAGTTTTATTTATGTTTTAGACTGTAGCCACAAATGAGCCAACAAGACTAAAGGAGGTCATCCTGAATATGGGCTCAGACTAACCTGCAAGTTAGAGCCTGCAGCGAAGACAGGACATCAGACAGCTCAGGAGAGAGTTCAAAACGTTGACATGTTGGCTGGTGAGGAAATTAAGGACAGAAAGCAAATGTATAAAAAGATCAGAGTCTTTATGAGGTGGACATTTTAGCAGACAGTGGGGGCTGTTGTACCCTTATTTTCCCAAGTTGTTCGTATACCACTTATCAGAGGGTACTACTTAGATTTTATGTTTTGGTTTTTTTAATCTTTTTTTTAAGTATACTTGAAACTTATACTGACATAATTTCTTTGGTTTTTCATTGTGAAAGGTATACTGATTCTTGGAACTACCATGTAAAATATGTCCCACTGTTGTAATATTACTGGTCACATTACTGCTATGTAATCTGACTGCTGCTAAACAATTCTGCATAATGGTATTATAAAAATAATTCTGTGGTATGTGAAGTAATCTGTAATTCAAAAAAATGCCATCAGATTTTTTGCAAATATTATAAAACAAGTTTATACTTTATTAATTAACTGTCAGGCCAATGAAATCCCTCATATGCAGAGAGAGCCTTAGAATGAATTATTTTGTCTTCTGTCTTCTCCTGGACTGGATTGTGCAGGACTATTTTTAGTGCTGGAAAGACATCAGCCTGAATAGTAAATAAACTGGGTACCAAATATGTAGAAATGTCACTTAGAAATTTTTTCACAGTGAGGGTGACAGAGCACTGGAACAGACTGCCCAGAGACGTTGTGGAGTCTCCTTCTATGGAGATATTCAAAACCTGTCTGGACGTGCTTCTGTGTGACCTCATCTAGGGAATCCTGCTGCGGCAGGGGGGTTGGACTAGATGATCTTTAGAGGTCCCTTCCAACTCCTAATATTCTGTGATTCTGTGAATACAAGATCATATTAGACAATTTTGACTAGTGCATGTGAAGCACTAGTCAAAAAGAATAGGAAGAGTTATATAACAGTCAATTCCAAACATTCACATATATTTCATAGAATTATAGAAACATCATCATCACGGTTGGAAAGGACCTTCAAGATCATCAAGTCCAACCGATAGCCCTACACTACTGTTATCCCCAAACCATTTCCCGAAGTGCCACCTCTACCCGTTTTTTGAAAACGTCCAGGGATGGTGACTCCACCACTTCCCTGGGCAACCTATTCCAACACCTCATCACCCATTCAGTATGTAAATATGTAAATATGAGAGTCTCACAACAGTTCTGTGAAGACAAATATCTCTAGGAGTAACAGCTGTGAAACACACCAGAAATAATATACTAAGTGCTCACAGAAAATCTGCAGCAAGAGTGAACAGGTGCAGAGTTCACCACACAGGATTTGAGACCTCAACTTTACAGACTCCATCCTCATAATATATTTCCAAAAACTTTGAAAAAGAGCTTGACTCAACTTGGGCAAAGAAGAAGGGGACTTGAAAAACCAACACTACAAAGAAAAGTTACACCTATAGAACAATCAGAAAACTTAGTATTTGAGACTATGCTTGATTTTTCTTCTATGTTTTCCCAATTAGTGTTAAAATTTTTTCTTCCAGTGGGCTAAAACAAAAATCACAACCCCTAGAGATATTAAAAACCTGTCTGGACACACTTCTGTGTGACCTTGTCTAGGGAATCCTGCTCTGGCAGGGGGGTTGGAAGAGATTATTTTTCCAGGTCCCTTCCAATTCCTAATATTCTGTGATTCTGTGAAAATATCCTGTCCAGTAATTGCTATGAATTTATGAAGGAAAACAGTAATTCTTATTCAGTTACTCTCACACCAGTAAATATAGTGGGGTTTTTTATGTACCTGAATTAGCAAGATTGCAAATATCAAAGTAAGCAGAATATTTACAGTGCAATTTCATAAAGACACTAGAATCTCAGAAGATTTTTTAGTCTTCATGTATATGCTGTGGCCTGCAGATCTCTACACCCACAGGATTCCTTGAAGTTGCCTCTGGGCGATAAGCTTTCCCTGTCTGCAGATTGCCACTAAAGGGAATTTGTCCAACTAATTGTAATCCAGTCAATATTTGAAAATTACAGATGGAAGCCACAGTGAACAAATGAAATCCATTCCATTCACATCCACAAATTGCTCATTTATTTTCCACTTATGAAGAAAAAATACAAATGCTCTGTTAAAATAGCAAAGACTGGGTTGGATCAAGTTGGCACTGTGGCTGGCATTGGGCACATCGTCTGATTACATTCTCCTCTTTCCACTGTCCTTCTGAGCTGTATTTACACACCAAAAGCCCTGAGTGTTGTCTCTCAGTTGTGGGTTTATTTATTTATTTAGTGAACTTATTTAACCCTTCAGCTATAATTCATCCCCTTCAGGGATAAATAAGTCCATTATACCATATCACTGCAAGAATTTTAGGCCAAACCTGATTTGCTATTATAAAATCTACAGAACGTAGAGGAGGAAGATTATTGAGTGAGAAACCCCTCAGTATTTCAGCCCCTTCAGGAAATTTCCAGGCCATCGTGTCTTACACTGTCTCTATGGATACATCCACTTTTCCTTAACTATACCAGACAAAGACCTAACCATGTAGTGTTTTGCTGTACCCAAGACTAGAGAACTGACAAGCTTGCAAGACACATTGGTTGCTGTAGTAAAACAAGGAGAAGCCACATTTGCCTTGGGTCTTCATCACATAATTGGATTGAAGGTGGGTTATTCTTCATTTTTGTTGCAGTCTTTACTGTAAGAATTAGGATTGCAATATTAAGTGTCTAATGTCTAATATTAGGATAAGAATATTAAGTGTCTAATGCATTCTGAGACATGTGAGACTCCTTAAATCATACAAATCTGACCTTTTCATGTTCTGAAATGTGATTTGCTTACTTATTGTCATTCATTCATAGTGCTGTTAACATGGAAAGAGCATGTTAAGATGAAGAAAATAGTTCATATTTCACTTACAAATGTAGCATTCTCAGTGGATTTGAAGTAAACTATATTTTTTACTACCTCATGAGAAGACAGCTCTTTTAAGATTGGTACCTACAGCTGACCAGCTCACCACATATTCTCTTTATTATTTTTAGAGGATAATAGGCACTTCCTATGTGATCTCTTTTAAACATACACTCTGAAGATTTGTGCCTTAAGTCTTGTTTTCCTGTATGAGGAAACTTAGCGTAATGAACCATACATCTCCTATTATACAGCTTTTGCAGAAGACATGCTATGAAACATGAATAATGGCTAAACTTGGAGCTTCACTAGAGTTAAAGACATCAAAACTCAAAATGTATAGCGTTTTTGCAACTGGACTGCATTTTTGCAACAGCTGGAGTTGTCCATTCTTTGCAAGAATATTCCTCAGGACTTTCAGCAATGATAAACCTCCTGTAATGAAATTGAAACTAGAACAGTGCCTGAGCTCTGTGTTGACTAACTCCAGCCCTTGAAACATTTTATGTCAAAAATGGACTGAGAACCACATTCTGAAAGTGGTCAAAATTCTAAAAGTGCTCATAGTTACTTAGAGTGGACCACCAGATTTTAAATATTAAGTTTTCTTAAATCAAGACAGAGTCTTGAATTTACTCATACAATCCCATTTCCAAGTATACTCAATGTCATTAAAGTATGATTTTACTATAAATTATTCACAGGATAAATTTTCGTGCAAAATATGTCAGAGTGATCATGATTCTTCAACCTAAAGATCTCAGCCTTCTCCAGTTCACTTCTATTCGCCATGGCAATGCTAACTTCTGTACTTTGAATGAATAATAAGTCATTTAATCAGAAGATAAGTCAATTCAGCCAGATATCTGCAAATAGAAGGCAGATGTTTATGGTAAACTTAGAATATTGATATTCTAAGAATTTGTTCATTAGAAATTAAAATTATAAAAATGTATGTGTTCTATGGTCATGTTCATTTTCATTCTTATTCAGATTAAAATTCTGCTGAAGCTGGTAAGTATTTTGCCTATGCTACATTAAATTCTGTGCTTCTGTCATGTGAAAATGAACTCCATTAGAAGTTATTGCTTAAAAATTAAATTGGTCAGTAATGGAATTTGTACAAAATACTGGGTAAAAATAACATCTCTGAACAAAAGATAATGAATTGAGACAAAGGAGATTTTGCATTAGAAACAAGAGAAAAGCAAAACTTGCACACTGTTCAGCCACATGCAGAAAATGTGTTCAAGATGCATAATTGTGGTTGTAATTACCATTTCCTTCAATGACAGTTGACTTCTCATGTTCAGGCATTGTGAGTACTTCACCGGGATGCTCCAGCTGCTACCTATATGAGAAATTGTAGGTTGAATGGTTCAAGATGAAGTGTACCACACCACCATCGTCCCATCTGTCACTGAACGGATGGAGCTGGTGAAGTTTCACCGACTGAAATATAAGAAGATACTAATTTCCTAAGTGATTAATCTTTCATGAATGTTTAGTTTACTATTTAGGGTTGGCATGCTAGGGTCAAAAGAATGGAAGAAGTTTTTTATCTGCTTGCCGCGGTTTGAGAGGGTAAACCGATTACCGACCCACAGCAGACGTTCCTTATTACCCCCCTTTCCCCCCTAACCAGAAGAGATAGGGGACAATAAGGGCAGAGAGGCTTCTNCGCTCTGGCAAGGGGCGGGGTGTGGGGGGCGGCTGACTGATACTGAATATGATGTAGATGGGATGGAATACTACTTAGAAAATAAAGTCACTGAACAGAATTAATTCTGTTCTAACCCAAACCAGGACATTCTAATCCAAACCAGGACATTCTAACTCAAACCAGGACACTGCTCTATTCTTATTACTGAAGAAAAGAAACTCTCCTGCAATGTACTTACTTATGCCTAAAACTGCTTAAATACTTAAATGTCTTACAGAGCAGGGATGTTGCATATCATCCACATGGGCACACTCTGATGCTTGTATAAAGGTTTACACTTCAGCATATGGAAGATGTTACATGGATTCTTTTTTTCACACGAAACGCATCTATTACCTTTGAAATATTTATATTGGATAGGTTTAACAACTTGACACTGATTTAAAACATCTTATCAAAAGGAGACATATGTTAATATAACTGCTGATTTATATTTGCATCTACTTGCTGTTCCATAAAGACTTATATCTTCTTTATGTAGATGTTAAATCCTAAGTTTACCAGGATCACCTTAATTCAACATATTTCTGCAAAAACAGACAACCTTAATGGTGAACAAAGCAAAAAAAATTAATTACCACGGCAGATCAGGCTTGGAAGTAAAATTTTTCGAACAATTTGTTACAAATAATATTTTACAAATAAGACAACTTAAAATGCAATTCCCAATCTGTATTTAAGTACATAATTCCTTCATACCTTCCCTGGTATTTGTCATTGGGAATTCTTTCAGTGATCTAGGTTGAAAAAAGGGATAAGCATCTGCATAATATCCCACATTCTCAAATGCTCCTGTGTGGTTACTGGAAGCTCGTACATACATGATTATGAAGGTTGATTGTTTTTCTTTGGAGCTGTCATTCAGATTGCTAAAGGAAGTTTATCTGGTGATGCTGGATACCTTACCTTTTTCATTTTCAAATTTTAGCATTGGGGTTTTATGGAAAGGCTGAAAATGTTTGTGGGTGTTGTTTAGACTGACTTGAAAATCAATGTACAGATAAAACACATCAAGCTGTTTAGTCCTATTTCTGTTCCAAAACTAACATCTTATGTTTCAAATATACCCAAAAAATTGTCCACATGTAAATATGAGATCCCACACTTCTGTCTATAAAACATGTTTTCCAAACTACCATTATTTCTTTTATTGTATTTTCATATTTTTCATTATACAACATCTTAGTGTGTGACTGTATATACTTGGGAAACGCTTCTAATGCAAAAAAGAAATGTAAGAGAACCTTCAAATCACTTCTGAAAACTGACAGTTAGAGCATATTTAATAAGCCATGTTTTAAAGAACTCAGAAAAAAAAAAAAAGTCCTAAAAATTTATTTGGTAGACTGTAGGATTTCTGGAGGAAAATGGACATATAGTGGACATACTGTGAGCAATCCTGGACATTGTCTGACAGGATTCTGTTCCCATGTGAAAGCATGCTGTTTAAGACACTGTTATTATAAGAAAGCATGCAACCTCGGACTCTTTACCGTGTGAAGGTATGCTGGGAGAGCATACTCAAGGACAGTGTGTTTGTGCAGTAGCAAAACAAGGAGATTAAAGGCCTTGTCACCTGCAACCACAAGAACCTGACAGGAGGAGTCAGAGGTGGAGATTGATGCCTTGTGGACAGTAGGTCTTAGCAAATCATATGTAATGTTCAGGCGCATAGACAATGTATGCAACCAATTGTAGTTTGAGCTATCGCATGGCACG
>VWZX01004696.1:20777-33556 GCA_013399015.1 Galbula dea
GTCCCGCGGGGTGCACGCTGGGAGTTGTAGTCGGCCTCTGCCCAAGGCTCTGCGAGGGCGCCCCCTGGTGGCTGGCAGTGCGGGAGGCCAAAGGACTTCATTTCCCAAAGGCCTCTGCGGGGTTGGGCCGCGAGGGCTGATGGGAGTTGTAGTCCTCAGCTCGGCTATTGGCCCTGGGGTGCTGCAGGGCCGAGGACTCGCCTTCCCAGCGTGCTCCGCGCGGCGGCGGCGGCGGCGGTGGCCGGAGCGGCCCGAGGAGGGAAGATGGCGGCGGCGGGGGCGGGGGCCGGGCCCGGGCCCGGGCCCGGTGCGGGTTCTTCAAGCGGTGCCGGTGCTTCCAACCCGCGCAAGTTTAGCGAGAAGATTGCCCTGCAGAAGCAGCGGCAGGCCGAGGAGACTGCGGCCTTCGAGGAGGTGATGATGGAGATCTGCTCCACTCGGGTGAGCAGCGACGCCGCGGCCTCCCCCCTCAGACTCCCCTCCCACTCCCGCCGCCGCCGGATGCGCCACGGGACCGGGACCTGGACCAGGACCGGGGATGGGGGGGACCGGGAGCTGTGAGAAGTTCTGGAGCTGGGGTTGTGAGGAAACCGAGGACAGTGTGGGGACCTGGAAGCTGGGGAGGGGCTAGCGGGGTCGTGAGGATGCGGAGGGACCGACGGCTGGGGAGGGGACCGACGGCTGGGGAGGGGACCGAGTTCGAGGGTTGTGAGGGGCCCGGAGAGTGTAGGAAGGGCTGGAAGCTGTGGAGGGGCTGGAGTGGTCGTGAGGATCCGGAGGCTGGGGAGCAGCCGGAGTCTCTGAGGTCCAGGGGAAGTCCTGAGGGTCCAGGGGTGGTGCTGAGGGTCCGAGGGGTCTGAGGGCTGGGAGGGAGCTAGAGGCTGAAGGAAGACCTAAGAAGGGGAGGTTAGAGGGGGTCATGAGGGTCCTGGGGGGGCCTGGAGTCTTAGTGAGGACCCGGAGAGGGGAGGTTAGAGGCGTTTGTGGGGGTCCAAAGGACTCGGGGTTCAGAGGGGTTTGAGGGGGTGCAGAAGGAGAGGGAGTTCTCATGGGGCAGTGGGGGTGCAGGGTGGGTGGGAGGTCGGGAGGTGCAGAGGGTGTGAGGCTGCTCAGGCAGGTACCCAGAGGGGCTGGACAGGGGAGGTTGGAGATGGAGAGGAGATGAGTTTGGCTGCAGCATCACCCCAAGGCTTGGGAGTGCATCTACATTTGGGGTCCTGGGGGGTGTGAAGGGAGCAGAAGGGCCTCCCCAAGGAAAATGCTTCTTCTCTCAGTGCCCACCTGCACATTCCTGCTTCTTCCCAGAGGTTTATGTTAATGTAGTTGGCTGGCCATGGGTTTCTTGGCAAGGGTTTGCATCTGGGTGCCTCCCTCCTGTGGGTCCCTCTGTCCCATGGGTGCCTCCATCCCATGAATCCCTCTTCTGCTTCCATGTGGAAGAAGCATCTCACTGCTGGCAGCACCTGAGGCTTTGCTGCAGCTGTCTCTGGGGGGCTGAGGAGAGGATCCCCATGCCTCTGGCTTTGGGATGGGCTCTGCTGGGTGACTTTCCACTGCTGCTGGGGCTCAGAGACCCTCAGGAAGCTTGGGCTGATCCTGGCTCCCGTGGGAAGTGCTGGCTGCTGCATCCCTGGAGATGCTTAAATTTAGCTTAGCCAGAGCCTGAGACTCTGGGTTGGCAGAAGTGTCCTGCTCAGCCTCTGAGGGCTTCTCAGGGGGACCTTGGTGGCAGGAGGACTGCTCAGGGTTGCCAGGAGGAGGATGATGATGGAGAGAGGAGGTTGGGAATGCTGTGGTGTGTCTCCAAGAGTGTGCTGATGATCAGCTCTGGTTTGTGTTTCCCTCTGTGCTGGCCCTGAGGAGTCTGGATGGGGACTGGAGGAAGGCTGGATGGGGACTGGAGGCTGGAGTCTGGATGGGTTTGGAGTCCTCAGGATTTAGTGGTGTTTGCCAAGCTGAGGGTTTGGCCAGATCCCAGCTCCTGAGGCAGCCTGGTTGTGCCAGCCCTGGCCATGGGGCTCAGCCCTGGGCTCCAGCAGCCAGTGCTACCCTTCCCTGTGCAGATAAAGGATGGATGAGCCAGGGGAGAGGAGCTGAGGGAGCTGGAGAGGCTCCTGCAGGTGACAGGAGGAAGCCTGGAGGTCAGTCTGGCCTTGGGGTGAGGCAGGCTGGGAGGAGAGCACAACCCTGTGCCAAAAGGAGATGTTTGGGGGGGGGGGGAGCCCCACTTGCACCCCAAGTCTGGCACAGCTGTGGTAAGCTGGCATCACCAGGAAGGTGATGCTGAGGTGCAGGATCCTCAGCAGACAGGGCAGGCTCTGGAGCAGGCCCAGCCCCCCAGCAGCTTTGTCCCCTTTGCCATGGGGACAGCAGGAGGGAACCAGGCCCTGCACATCACCAGCGAGTTTGGGAGAGGGCTGGAGCCTCCTGCTCCGTGTTTGCACAGCAAACAGCTGGTTAATGTGCAGCAAAAGCAGGGGGGAGGCAATTCCCTGCCCTGCAGTGCTTCCTCTGGGAGTTTCTTGCCTGCTGATGGGACCAGCAGCTCCAGGAGCTGCTCCCAGGGGGTCCCAGCCCCATGGGTCCCTGGAGGCAAGGAGCCAGCAGTAGCCATTGCTCTGACAGCATCTGCCCTGGCTGGGTGCTGCCTGGGGGAGCTGCTGCCCAGCTTTGGGGGTGCCCCAATCCCAAAGTGGGGCTCTAGCAGCTCCTCTCAAGCTTCACTTTGTATTTCCTGGAGTTCTGCTCTGGCTGCTCATGAGCTGTTGCCTGATTTTGGCCTTGGCTGCCTCCCACAGGGAGCCTGGCTCAGAGACCAGAGCAGGATCCCAAGACCTTAAGCCCCAAGCACAACTCCTCACACTAATCCTGCAGTGCCAGTGTAACCAGCTGTTGACTAAACCTCCCTTTTTGGGGGGTTGTTTTTCCTTCCTTGGTTGCTTTTGGGTGGTTTTGTTTCCCCCTGGATCTGGATTTTGCTGGTCTTAAGCTTGGGAATTTGCTGTTGAAGGTTTCCTGGCTGCTGCCTGTTTCTGAGCTGCTTCTTGGGCTTCATCTCTTCCTTCCCAGGGCTTTATCCAGGGCTGATGAGTGCTGGTGCTGGGCAGTGCTTGGGGACCCTCTGAGGCTTCATGCCCTCCAGATCCACCTTGGCCTGTATGTGCTTGGCCTTAGCTCCAGGGGTTGGGGTGGAAGAAACCTTCCTTCATCAGTGGGATGCTGGAGGGGAGGGGAACAGGACATCCTCTGGTGGTGGAGGAGGTGCTGAGGGCCAAGGGTGCTGAGGGCCAAGGGTGCTGAGGGCCAGGGGTGCTGAAGGCCAGGGGTGCTGAGGGCCAGGGGTGCTGAGGGCCAGGGGTGCTGAGGACCAGGGGTGCTGAAGGCCAGGGCTGGTGAGGGCCAGGGGTGCTGAGGGCCAGGGGTGCTGAGGGCCAGGGGTGATGAAGGCCATGCCCTTTCCCGGGCTGCAGGCAGCAGTGTGTCTCCCTGCTGCTGTTGGGAGGAGGAATTCTGCTTTGCCCATGGCAGGTCAGACCCCTGCCCAGCTCAGCTGCAGGGCTGGAGCTTGAGTCTCCTCTGCTGTGAGGTTTTCCTTCACCCAGACCTGGTTATCTCCTGCCTGTGGTTTGTTCTGTCTCCTTCCCTTGGCCTTGGGCAGTGCAAGGCTGCTGTGCCAAGCCAGCAGCCCTCCCTGCTGACACCTCCAGGACTGTCTGTGGTGTGGGTGAGCTGCCTGCTGGCAGAGCCACCCCCTCTGGATGGAGGGGGGCAGGCTGACCCCAGGGATTGGGGTGCTTGTGGAGCTCAGAGCCCTCTGGAGTGGGCATGGGGGGGCTGGAGGGACTTTGGCTGTTCAGGGTAGAGGCAGGCTGGGCTCAGCCTCTGCTCTGGGGGCTGTGAGTGCCACAGCCTGTGGGAGAGATGTGGCTTTCCCCACTCTGGGCTGTGAAACCCAGCCAGGGCTCAGCATCCTTCCTGCACACAGCACCCACAGAGAGAGGAAAGTCCCTTGTGGGGCCTCCTCTGCTCTCAGTGGCTTCAAAGCCAGGAGGTGTGGGCACCCCAAGCCCTCCTGGCCCACTCCTGTGTGCATCCTGAGGCTGGATGAGTCGAACCTGCCTTGCTCTGGGGGCTGCCCCTTCCCATGGGACACCCCAGGGGCTTGCTGCTGTCTGTGGGGAGAGCTTGGGGCTCAGCTGCAGGATGGAGAGCATGAGGATAACCTGCTTGGATGGAGATGGGGATGTCTTGGGGCAGTTTGGAGAAGCCCCACCAGCACCCTGCTGTTCCCCCTGGCTCCCCCTAACCTCCCTTCTTTCCTCCCCTGGCCCCAGCTGCAGGCACAGAAGCTGAGGCTGGCTCACAGCCGGGGACCTTACTACAGTGGCTCCCTGCCCAACGTCAACCAGATTGGCAGTGGGGTCTCTGACTTCCAGGTGAGTAGCACCCACCCCTCTGGCTGCCCTGGAAGGCTTTAGGGGGGGCTCTGCCCCTCTGTGCCTGGGGGAGGGGGATCAGGAGCTGCCTCAGGAGCTGGAGGAGGCTGAAGAGCTGTGGCTCCGGCTGCTGCTGGGGTTAGAGGTGCACGAGGCCCAGCTCTCTGCCCCTCCAGCAGCGCTGGTGGTGGGGAAGGGAGGGAAAGGGGCTGGTCTGAGCCCCCGCTGCCCTCTTGTCTCCTCTCCTCAGGGCCCTCTGCACTCCCCGCTGGACTCGACGCGCAGCACACGGCACCACGGGCTGGTGGAGAGAGTGCAGCGAGAGCCGCGCCGCATGGGGTCCCCGCTGCGCCGCTACGTCCGGCAGATATCCTCCAGCCTGCTCCTGCCCCCCAGCGGGGACAGGGCTGCCTTCCCTCACAGCCCTGCAGCTCCTGCCCTGATCCCAGTGCTTGTCTCTTTGGGATTACACAGAAGCCCAGCATGGTTGGGGTGGGAAGGGAGCGCTGGGGTCACCCAATGCAACCCCCTGGGCTCCAGCAGGGTCACCCCCAGCAGCTGGCCCAGGGTCACCTCCAGCTGGGCTTGGAATCTCTCCCCAGGAGGAGACTCCACAGCCTCTCTGCAAAGCCTGGGCCAGGGCTCCAACCTGAGCCTAACACCAAACAAGCTTCTCCTCCTGCTCAGCTGCAAGCTCCTGGCTTCCAGCTGGTGCCCAATGCCCCTTGGCCTGGCCCTGGGCACCCCTGAGCAGAGCCTGGCCCCAGCCTCTTGCCCCCAGCCTTCAGATGTAGCTCAGCCTTGAGCAGCTCCCCTGTGCGGCTGCTCTTCTCCAGGCTCAGCAGCCCCAGGGCTCTCAGCCTTTCCTCCTGCCAGAGCTGCTGCAGGTCCCTCAGCATCTTCCCAGCCTCCCCTGGCCTCTCCCCAGCAGTTCCTTCGCTCTCTGGAGCTGGGGAGCCCAGGGCTGGCCCCAGGAGCCCAGAGGTGAGCTGAGGAGGGCAGAGGAGAGGGGGAGGAGAACCTCCCTTGCCCTGCTGCTCCCCCTCTGCTGCCTGCAGCCCAGGAGCCCCTTGGCCTTCTTGGCCCCCAGGGCCCATGGCTGCCTCCTGGGCACCTTCTTGTCCCCCAGCACTGCCAGCTCCTTCTCCATGGAGCTGCTTCCCAGCAGCTCAAGCCCTAAGCTGTGCTGCTCCAGGAGGTTATTGCTCCCCAGGGGCAGGACCCTGCCCTTGCCCTGCTTGAACTCCATGAGCTTCCTCTCCCCCAGTTCTCAGCCTGTCTGGCTCTCAGTGAGTGGCAGCACAGCCTGGGGGGGTCACCACTGCTCCCAGTTTGTTCTCACCATCAGTGAGCACTAATGCTGCTGCCCTGACCCCTGCAGCCCCTCTGGGGGGCAGTGCTTGGTGCCTGCAGGCTGGCTGCTCCACCTCTCTCTCTCCCTTGGGCCCTTAACGTGCCTCTCACATCGACAGCTCTCCCTATGGACCTACCTACCTGTCACCTCCACCTGAGCCCAGCTGGAGGAGGTAAAGCCTCTGGGGTTTCTTGCTTGGGATGCTGCTTTCCAGCTCTGCTCCCTCTCTGGGTCCCTGCAAACTGAGGTTTGCTCTGTGTTAAAGAGCACCAGGAGGTTTGGAAAGAGGCAAGCTGGCAGCAGCCCAGCACTGGAGAGTTCCTCCCAGCCTTCCCAGGAGGATTTACACTGCTTCCTGGAGCAGTGTCTGAGGAGAAAGCAGTCTGGGGGTTGGGGGAGCAGAGGGGAAACACTGCCAGGCCCACAGTGGAGCTGGGAGCTTTTCCTCCCCTTGTCTGCTTCTGGATGCTGTCTGCAGCCATGGGGCTTTTCAGGAGCAATGGTTTGATGGTGCCCAGAGGATCTAACTCCCTGGGGGAGGTGGCATCCACTCAGGAGGAAGGATCCTGCCCCAGGTGAATCACCCAGTGGCCAAGCCCCTGCCTGCTCTGGCCCTTGCTCTGGGGGCAAGTGAGGACAGGGCTGGCTGGCCAAGCCCAAGCCTGCCCCTGAGCATCAGTTCCAGCCCAGCCAGGTCCTGCTGAGCTGCTGCTTGGAGCTGCTTAGGCTTGGCTCAGGCCTTGTAGAGGTCACTCAGGGCTCCTGGCCTTGGTTCTCAAGGCTGCCCTTGCTCTCCAGTGCCCTGCTCAGCCCAGTTCTGCTTCCTCAACAACCAGTGGGGCTTGGCACTGTTAGGCTTATGATTGGACTTGATCTTCCAAGGTCTTTTCCAGCCTGTGGGATCCTGTGATCAGCCCTGACCCTGTGCTGAGGGCTGTACCCCCAGGGCCTCCCCACTGCTGCCCCTCCCAGTGCCCCCCTGTGCCCTCCACCACCTAACTCTGCTGTTTCTCCTTCCCCAGGACCATGCCCTGGGGCAACTTCCCGATGGAGAAAGGACATGTCTTCAGGCTGCCATCAGCTCTCAACAGGTGAATGGTTTCTTTATCCCCTTGTCTCCCTCTCCATGTCACTAAACCTGACTCCAGCCCTTCCCCAGCACCCCCAGGGTGGGCACAGCCTTGGGCATAGCAGTTCCAGTCCCCTAGGAGCAGGGAAGAGATCTCCAGGCTATAAGAGGAGTCCTCAGGGTGCAGGTGGCTTTGGGGACCATGCTGCAGCCTCTATGAGCTCTGAGCTTCCCAAGGGGCTGATTTGGGGGACACAGGGCTCCTGGATACAGGATAGGGTGTCCCCAGGGCTGCCCCTGCCAGTCCTGGAGAGCTGTGGCTTTGGGGTTGTCACCTTCCTGGGCTTGGGCACAGCCAGGAGCTGCCCCTGCCACTCCTGGAGAGCTGTGGCTTTGCCAGGGTGGCTTTGGGGTTGTCACCTGCCCCAGGCTGGGGCACAGCAAGCTCTCAGCGGGTCAAGCTAGGGCTTGAGAGCAGCCTCGGTGCTGCTGTTGCTGCCGGCAGCCCCTGCTGTGTCTCTCCTGCGGGGGGCGGTGCCGGGGCGGCGGCTGGGTGCCCGTGGCTCCCCGGCTGGGCCCCGCGCAGGAGGGGGGCTGTGTCCCATGGGCTGCCGAGGGGAGCTTCCTGCCTCCCAGCTGTACCACAGCTGAACAATATCCCCCTTGTGTGCTCCCAGGACGTGGTATTACCTCGAGCAGCCTATTCTCAGCTCCACCCCGTGCTCATCCACTTCAAACCAAGTCCTTGGGAGCACAATGAGTGGAATATCCCTGGGCTTTCTGTCCCTAGCCCCTCTAGGGCCCCCAGGGGAACTCATCTGCCCTGCTGCTAGGGTTGGACAAGGGCTCTGGGGCCTTCACCGTGGTGGCAAACAGGGCTGGAGTGAGCCCCAATGTGTCTGGAAGCACTGGGACCCCAGTAGAGCCTGGTGTGGGGAGGGCAGGGCTGGCAGAAGGGGTTGGGGTCCCCCCAGAGCCCCTTGGCACCTCCCTCTAGGGCTTGCCACGAGAGCCAGAGGTGGAAGGCTTTGAAGGAGACAGTGAAACCCTTCATGCTCTTCCTCCTCCTGCTCTTCCCCTTTTCTGCCTGCTGCCTTGGGCCTCTCCCCCATCCTCCTGGGCATGTCCCAGCAGGGAGGGGGGCGGGGGGGAGGCTAGAAATGGCCTGGGGGGACTAGGGGTCGAATCCAGACCTGTCTGAGCATCACCTTTTCCTCTCCCCACTAGAACAAACTCTGATTCAGCTCTTCACACGAGTGTGATGAACCCCAACCCCCAGGATGCCTACCTGGGAGGTCCCTCCCAGGGTGTCCCCCCAGCCAGCCGCCGCAGTGGTGAGTGTCCCCTGCCCCCTCAGCACCCCCTCAGCACCCCCTCAGCCCTTCCAGCCCTCGAGGGGACACACACACAAGGTGGATCCCCATCCCTCTGCAGTGGGGTCACACAGCAGCACCCCCCTCTCTGTCCTGCTGCTAACACTCACCTGCTCTCTTGCAGGCTTTCTGGATGGGGATGTGGACAATAAAGGTGAGTTCCTGCCTGTGCCCTCACCCTGTTCCAGCCTCTCTAGTCCCTCCTGGCTGGTAGGTGTAGGGTGGGCTGTGCCACCCTCCCCACACTGATTCTCTGCTCTCCTCTTCCCCCTCCAGTGTTTCCTTTCCAAGTGCCTCCCATCGAAGAGACCTTTGATGACACCAAGCATTCACTGAAGCCCTGGGACACCAAGAAGGTGAGTGCAGAGGAAGGCCAGTGAGGAAATCAGCCCTGTGTCCTCCTCCCTTGCAACATCAGGGTGACTTGGCCTCCTTCCTGCCCTCAAAACCACTGCTGGCTTTGAGGATGGAGGGGAAGGAAACATCCTGGCTTGGCTTCATTCCTCCTCTTTGGGTTCACAGCTCTCGTCCTCCTCAGCCCGTCCACGCTCCTGCGAAGTCCCTGGGATCCAGTAAGTGCTACCATGGGGTCCTGAGCCCCCAGGCAGCTGTGGGGAGGGGGCTGGGCTGCCGTGGGGAGGGGGCTGCTGGATGTGGATGTTTCCAGACTGAGCACATCTCTTTTTCTCTCTCTCTCTCTCTCTCTCTCTCTGTCTGTTTCTCCTCCTGCAGCATATTTCCATCCCCGGATCAACCTGCCAACGTCCCCCTCATCCCCTCAGCTCTCAACACGGGTGGTTCCCTTCCTGACCTCACCAACCTGCACTTCCCTTCCCCTCTGCCCACCCCCCTCGACCCAGATGAGACCACCTACCCCAGCCTGAGTGGGGGCAACAGCACCAGCAACCTGGCCAACACCATGACGCACTTGGGCATCAGCAGCAGCATGGGCCTGGGGACGGGCTACGACTCACCAGGTGAGGGCTGGCCCTGTCCTGCTGCTGCCAGAGCTGCTGGCCTGGCATGGACCAGCCCCTGAGACACAGGGAGCTGCGAGAGAGAAGCCTCCAAGGCAGGGAGCTGCCCTCAGCAAGTGCTCAGTGGAGCTGGAGGAGATGAACCCCCCCTCACCTTCCACCAACCAGCATCCTGGAGCTGGCCGTGGCACAGCTTGGCCTCTCTGGGTGATCCCTGTCTGGGATGGAGATGTTGGCAGCCTGGGAGCGGGGTGGGGAGAGCTGTGGGGTCTGATGGCATCAGGAAGGGTCCCACAGCTGCCCTGGTGCCCTCCCTGTGCTGAGCTGGAGCATCCTGTGCCATCATCAGTCTCAGTCCTGGGGTGTGTGCGTGTCTTTGCGTCTCTGTCTCCATCGCCTCTGTCACCTTCCATCCCAGCCCTGGGGCAGATGGGGAGCCCCAGCCTGGCCCTGCCCAGGGAGGAGAGCCTGGGGCATGGCAACTATTCCATGGGATAACAGTGGTGTCTCTTCTTTTTTGTCCCCACAGGACTTACCTCACCTATGCAGAGCTCCCTGAGTAACCCGTCCCTGCAGTCCTCGCTTAGCAATCCCAACCTGCAGGCCTCCCTGCGAAGCCCCTCGCTCCAGTCTTCCCTCAGCAACCCTTCCCTCCAGTCCTCCCAGAGCAGTTCCTCCATCCCTTCCTCGCTCTCCAACCAGTCCCTACCTTCCTCCCTCTCCTCCTCTCTCAGCAACCCCTCCCTCCCCACGTCCCCCCGCAGCCAGCCCATCCAATCATCCCCCAGCAACCCCAGCCTGCCCTCCGGCTTGAGCGGCTCCTCCTACCCCCCCATGGTGCAGGCGTCCATAACCACCTCGCCCCGCCGACGGGTCCCGCTCAGCCCCCTCACCCTCCCAATGGGTGGAGACTCCAGAAGGCAGCACCCCAAACAGTTCTCACCAACAATGTCACCCACATTGTCCTCCATCACCCAGGTATGCATGGTTCCATCGCCCCCCCGGCGCCGCCTCCGGCTCCTCCTCCTCCTCCTCCACCTCCTCCCCTTCCACTTCTTTCTCGTCTCGTTTCCATCCTCATCTCCAAAGCCACAAGCCAAGGAAAGCCCTGACCCACCCCCTCCCCGGTCCCAGCCCGGTTGGGAGTGAGGGAGAACGTGGCTTGTCCACCCCCAGGGTGGGGACCCCAGCCCGTGGTGGGTGCTGGGGGCAGGGTTCTAGCACCGGGGTTGAATTTTGGGCTCTCCTCAACCTGCTGCCGGTGCTGGACCGGGGTGGGGGGTGGCTGGTGGTGGAGACAGGGACAGCAAGCAGAGGGGCCAGATCCTGGCGGGTGCTGGGGTGGGTGCAGGCTGACCTCCCCCCCCTTTGCTCTGCTCTCTCTACAGGGCGTTCCCCTGGACACCAGCAAGCTGCCAGCAGACCAGCGACTCCCACCCTACTCCTACAGCCAGCCAGGCCTGCTCCTGCCGTCCCAGCCGAGCCAGAAAGCTCTGCACCAGGCTGTGCAGACCCCCCCTCAGCCAGCCTTGCCCCCTGCCCCACCGGCCAGGCCCCCGGGACCGCCCAGCGGGGCCCCGCAGCGTCCGTACCCCAGCCAGTACCAGCCTAACGCCTCCCTGCAGCAGCAGCAGCTGGGACAGTGCCTGAGCGACTTTGGGCTGGGCAGTGTGAGTGATCCTGGGGCAGGGAGACAGGGAGGGATCCAGGACACCAACCCCACAGCTCTGGGGCAGAGTGGCTGGGAATGGCCATGGGGAAAAGGCCCTGGGGGGGTTGGGCACCAGCAGCTGAAGAGGAGGCAGCAGAGTGCCCAGGGGGGCAAGAAGGCCAAGAGCATCCTGGCTGGGATCAGCCCCAGGGGGGGCAGCAGGGCTAGGGCAGGGCTTAGCCTCCTGCCCTGGGCACTGGAGAGGCCCCAGCTGGAATCCTGGGCTCAGCTTTGGGCTCCTGACTCCAAGCAGCACCCAGAGGTGCTGGAGTGTGGCCAGAGCAGGAGAAGGAAGTTGGGGAAGGGGCTAGAGCACAAGGGCTGTGAGGAGCAGCTGAGGGAACTGGGCTTGCTTAGCCTGGAGAAGAGGAGGCTCAGGGGAGAGCTTCTGGCTCTCTGCAGCTCCCTGAGAGGAGGCTGGAGCCAGGGGGGGCTTGGGCTCTTCTGCCAAGGGACAAGGAGAGGAAACAGCCTCAGGTTGCCCCAGGGGAGGTTCAGCTTGGCCATGAGGAAGGATTTGGGTCAGGCCTGGCCCAGGCTGCCCAGGGCAGTGGTGCAGCCCCCACCCCTGGAGGAGTTTCCAGGCCCTGGGGCAGTGGTGCCCTGGCAGTGCTGGTTACCTCTTGGACTTGATGATCTTAAAGGACCTATGCAACCAAAACAATTCCATGATTCTGATTTTGGTTGCTGTAACTCACCTCTCCCTGCAGTTTGAGCAGTTTGGGATGGGAGAAAGCCCCACAGGCAACAGCAGTGGCTTCTCTGAGGAGCTGGGGAGCCTGAGCTACTCCCAGACCGAGGGCACCTACGATCCCCATGTCCTCAACCGGCAGAACCTGAGCAACTGCAGCCGCCATGGAGCCATCCCCAACATCATCCTCACAGGTAGGGGCTGGGGGCATGGGAGGAGCAGGATATCCCAGGGAGGCTGCTGAACCTCCTGCCTTGGATCAGCCCCAGGGGGGGCAGCAGGGCTAGGGCAGGGCTTGGCCTCCTGCCCTGGGCACTGGAGAGGCCCCAGCTGGAATCCTGGGGTCAGCTTTGGGCTCCTGACTCCAAGCAGCAGCCAAAGGTGCTGGAGTGTGGCCAGAGCAGGAGAAGGAAGGTGGGGAAGGGGCTAGAGCACAAGGGCTGTGAGGAGCAGCTGTGGGAACTGGGCTTGCTTAGCCTGGAGAAGAGGAGGCTCAGGGGAGAGCTTCTGGCTCTCTGCAGCTCCCTGGGAGGAGGCTGGAGCCAGGGGGGCTTGAGCTCTGCTGCCAAGTGCCAAGACAAGAGAAAACAGCCTCAGGCTGTGCCAGGGGAGGTTCAGCTTGGCCACGAGGAAGGACTTGGGTTAGACCTGGCCCAGGCTGCCCAGGGCAGTGGTGCAGTCCCCAGCCCTGGAGGGGTTTCCAGGCCCTGGAGCTGTGGTGCTGAGGCCCTGGGGCAGAGGTGCCCTGGCAGTGCTGGTTCCCAGTTGCACTCCACGATCCTGGAGATCTCTTCCAACCTTTGTGATTCCCTTTCCCCCAGGGGATTCTCCCCCAGGTATCTCCAAGGAGATTGCCACAGCTCTGGCTGGTGTCCCTGGCTTCGAGGTGGATGCAGCAGCCTTGGGGCTGGAGGAGGAGCTGAAGATCGAACCTCTCACCCTGGATGGACTCAACATGCTGAGCGATCCTTACGCCCTGCTCACCGACCCGGCCGTGGAGGATTCCTTCCGCACCGACCGCCTGCAGTGAGGGGCGGGGGAGGCTGGGAGGGGCTCCAGCAGCACCGCCCACCCCTCCCCATCCACCCCCCCACTCCTAATTCCCACCCCAATCCCCTTGCTCCCCTTTTGTCCACTTTTCTTCCAGTCAAAGGGTGGGGCCAGCTGG